>VZRX01007294.1:98255-142992 GCA_013398075.1 Notiomystis cincta | reverse complement strand
CCTCATAGAACTTGTGCTCCAGATGCTTCAACAACTTCGTTCCCTTCTCTGGACTTGCTCCAGCCCCTCAATGTCCTTCTTGTAGTGAGGGGCCCAGAACTGGACACAGGATTTGAGGTGTGGCCTCACCAGTGCTGAGTGCAGGGGGAAATCCCTGCCCTGGTCCTGCTGGCCACACCATTGCTGCTACAGGCCAGGATGCCCTTGGCCTTCCCGGCCACCTGGGCACACGCTGGCTCATGTTTAGCCGCTGCTGACCAGCACCACCAGGTCTTTTTGTGCTGGGCATTTCCCAGCCACTATTCCCCAAGCCTGTAGCATTTAAAAAGTGCAGTGGAAAGTGGATAGAAGGAGTGTAACGGAGCAGATTGAAATGGAGAAAGAAAAACAATAGGTACAAATTTCTACCAGTTTCCTCAGGCATCCATAGCAGCTGCTTAATGATACATGTATCATTATATCTTGGAGTAGTTGGAGGGCAGAAGCAGACTTGATTACACTACAGACAATTGTTTCACAATAATTCTGGACCATTTTTCATTAGCTGTCTTCCCTCACAGCAAAACAAGGGATAATTTTTTTCCTAAAAAACCTTATACCTCTAGAAGGTTGTCCAACAGTTAAAGATTTTTAATAATTCATCATGCGAAACATCTTGAGCTAAATACTAAATTTCCCAGCAATAACAACAAAAGATGAATGAAAGGAGCTGAGGTTAACTTGCTCTGATAGAAACAAAAGGGTAAATAAAAAGAATGATGCTATCACTTTTCCATGATTTATCAGTATATTTTTATTACACCCTCCACTTTGACAAGTTTTGTCACTCAGTCTGTTGAGCCAAACCAGTTCATTCCAAGGAAGCTGATTAAGTAACTGATTAAAACAAAGCAGCAGATTTGTCTGCCTATAATCATTTACCATGACACAAGCATTAGGTGGCAGCCCTTATTGGTGAGTGCAGCTGCTGACATTAACGTTCCCAAAAGGTAAGGACTTTTGGTTTTGATCACCTGTCCTAGACCATCAGGCCCCAAGGTGATATGACTGCAGTGATATGAGCGACAACTCTTATGGCAATTACTTTGTTTTCTTCCTTCTGAACCACCTTTAAAAAGATGTCTTTCATTCATAGTAACATTTATATGTGCTACTCCTGACTTCATTAGACAGACTGGATATACCCAGCTTTGAGCAAGGAGTAATTTGTGGGAAGCCTTGGTAATTCTTTTAGGTCTGCTTCCCAAGACACCATGCTCCACCCTGATTTTCGAACATGGGTAAAGCAGTTGACAGTGGTGATCTGCAAAATTTGCACTTTGTTCTTAAAACTTGTTTTGGGTGCCTGAGGATGCAGCTGGATACCTAGGACTTACCAAAAAATATATAAAATGTGAAATGAAAGGAACTGAGAGCAAGAGACTCAAAACAACAACTGTGGTTTTCAATATGAGATGAGGGGTCTATCTGGCTACCTGCTGTGGTGTGTGATTAGCCACAACAGGTTCTTCCTGTCAGATGTTTTGAGTAAGGCTGTGATTGGTTAGGCACCAGCTGCCTGCCTTTTTAAAATGCCTGAACTCAGAAAGCCAAAGAAAGAGGCTATTGCTGTTTAGGATCTCAGTGCTGGGCATCCTTACAGGCAACAATATATCCAGGAGCTCTATTTCCAAAATCTGATCTTGTGAGCAGAAGGATATGAAGCAGCTACTGCAAATGGTAAAAATCACGAATTCTGATTCTTCATCTGCAAGAAGAAAATGCATTTATCTTTCCTCAAAGGACCACAAATTTTCAAGTTACAGGAAAAATATCTTCCAGCCTTTAGATACTGAGTCCTTAAAATATTGAAATGAGACTATATATACAAAATACATCCACGTTCCCTACTTCATCTTGGTTACTAACAAAATGAAAACCACTTCTGAATATAAGGCCACTGGAATTTGGATATTCTTCTTAAAATTGCTGATTTAGCAACTGATTCTGAGATCAGATATGTTCTGAAATGCTGGGTCACAGCATTGCAATCCAGATACTTCTCTAATCTTACTCAATTCATCATTGCCTTGTTTGAAGATTGTAATTTCAGTAGATTTTCAGAGGAAAAGAAGATAGCAGCTGACTACAGAACATAGCAAACTGTAAAACATCCTGCTGTGTTCACTTTTCCATTGCCCTAGCAATTGATGCTGTTTCTTCTCTTGCCCTGTGAGTTATAGCTTTAGTAAAGCATTGCCAGATTCAAGTTAGGAGGCCTCTGCTGGCACTGCAGAATGACAATTCTTATCTGTTTTCTATAGCCTGACATTTGCAGTAAGGCCTGGAAGGTTTGGTTAATAGGGTTTGTCAAAAAGGAGCTACAATATAAAATGTTGAAATATGGGAGGAGAGCAGAGCAGAGAACCCGTGTCACGTTAAATGTTACCAAAGCAATTTCTAGGAGACTAATTATTCACAATAGATAACTAAACTGTAAATCTCTATTACAAGTGGGGGATTGAATGTGAATTTCCTTGGAAAACAGTTCTGAAGTCTGCTCCTTTAATAGCTAATGCATAAGGAAAATGGTAGCTGTGCCAGAGGCTTTGGAAGATGTGAGGTCAAAGGATGAATGGACAATAACTCCTGGATTCATTCCCTCTGCAAGTCCTAAAAAGACATATTTGCATTATAAAATGCCTGATAGACACTTTTTTGATAGTCTGATATTGAAAGTTTTCTGATGTAATAATTCTTTATGACTATTGATAACTAGAGAAGAGGATGAAGGGACAGACATCGAAAGAGGGATTTCTATATATGCTTAGGCATTGCTCAGTTGGATTTTCAAAGAACAGTGATAATCAGGTACTCCCTAAAATTTCACATCTTGCCTTTTAGGTGGAAAGTCCCTTCTAGGATGGCAACTGCACTTGCTGCTGTCCCTGTGAAATCCTGCTCCCTATTACCTGAAATAGCACATAGCAGGTAATCTGTGTCCTGAGGCAGTTTTTGTTCCTGTCCTTTCTATTATGAGGCATTTTGTGAGAGGAGAGAGAGGTAGTGGACAGTGCCTGTGACAAGAGGCTTTCTGAAATATTCTTCTGTGGTAGTTCATTCAACATTTCTTGCTTCTGTTCTCTAGGTGCTACTCAGCCTTATGGATTCCTTTGGATGTTTTTATTTATTACTATGTACTTTTTAATAAGTGGACAATGCATTGTGGTAGAAACTGTAGGCCTGACTATAGTTTTCCTGTTATTACCTCTGCTCTGCCTCTTTATTATTGCTTCTGCAATAAATTACATTTGCCCTCTAAATGTATGGAGACCTGCCAACACAAGACAACTGCTGTGCAAGTGAAAGTGCATTCTTAAGTAATAGAGATGTAACTCTATTGTAGATGTAACAGGTTGTGAGAACTCTTCTTTCTGATTCGAAGGGTATCATTCAGCTCATTAGTAAAGCATACTTAAAGAATCTCTTGCTTTATATAAGAATTAAAAGGCAAAACTGTTCAGAGCATACCATGAAAGTAATTTCCTTCTTGGTGTCTATCTGCAGCTGTAAGAGTTAAAAAAATGCAGTAAGGTTGTCTCTGGCAAAGCGTATGCTGATAAATGGGGCTGCAAATCTTGGAGTTGTTGGGCATTAATGAGGAATGCTTATGTCCCAAGTAATTGCATTAGACATGACTTAAATGTAGACAGGATGAAAGAGAGATGGATTTCTTTCCTTCTGCTTACAAAGGAATATTAGAAATTTTAAGATCTTATGGTAATGCAGAAAGTTTGCAAATTCCATTATTCTTTGCCATAAACATTAAAATGTTCTTTTCGCTTTTTCTGTTGATAGCCAGCAGTGACCTGTATGATTGGAAAACTGCAAACCCAGTACTTTTGACTAGGCAGTGACCATGGTGACACACTGTATTATGATGGTGGAGGGTCCTGTTACCTGCAAATGCATTTGTCTAGTTGATGAATTCTATGAGCTTTGAGCAATGGACCACCAATTCTTGTTGCCTGGCCCTGGGATTAATCTGTGCCTCAGGACTTCAGAGGTTTGGAGTATTTTCAAGTACTCTGCTCTGACAGGCAGGATGATTCTCTCTGTGCTACTGCTGAGTATTTTGGACATAACTGTATCAGTCTGGTTATAGCTAATGTGCCTGAACTCTGTGCTGCAGAACAGCATTTTGCCCTGTCTTGGAAAGCACTGAGTGATGATCTGCGTGCATCAGACAGTCACTGCACTTGCACAACAAAGTGGATATTTCTGGAGCTGACTTGTTTATTACACACCTCTCGTTATGACTGGTGAATTCTAACATATCAAATTTATTTGCTTCACTGTGCATCTAAACTAGGACTATTCAGTCCACAGAATCATGAACAGAAGAACAATAACTCTTGTCCAGGCAAAATATTTCTTGTCTGTCTTGTATGTGTATTAAAGAGCAGCCAGTGGATTGTTACATTAAGGAATGAACTATCAAGGAACTGCAGAGAGGAAGTGTGGACTGTTTCATGACTGAAATAATTCTGTACACAAAAATGCTCCTAATTATTAAGCTGTTGGCACTCTCATACTGAACATGATTGTTGGGTTTGTTCTAGGAAATCTCTTAACTAGCGAGTCTTTAGATCAGCCTCACAATTTTGGTATCTATTTTTAGCAAGCTTGCCTAGACTTTATCTGCAGCAAAACTACTATTGATATCTGTGATATATGAACAGTAGTTCCTGGTAAGAGTATGTTTAATTCTTTCTGTGCACCTAATTTTCATTTATTAGAGTGGCATAATTTTCTGTGTATTAACTTTCATTTAAAAGAGTGGCAATGAAATTGTACAGAATAGTATAGTAATAAATAAATAATAAAGAGTACAGCAAAATAAGTACAAAAGCAGAAACAAAATTTCTTGAGTTTGAGTAAGACATGATTTGCTATATAATGGAGCAGTTCCATTAGAGTTTCAGGACAAGGCAGTGCTTCATAGGTAGTCTACAACAGGTGGTTGCTACAGCAATAAAATATGAAGAGAGGTGTGTAATTGAGACAAGCCCAGAGTCTGAGAAATGGACAGTGAAACAGGGGTTTAAATGTCTGACCTCCTCATAAGAGTCTCCAGTGTTTTCATCTGAGTAAAGTGTAGCGATTCTCTTCCATCCTGGTGTAGCTGGTGTCTCTGAAGTTCCCAGAGATGCTGGGGCTTCACAGAATCACAGAATATGCTGAGTTGGAAGGGACCCACAAGGATCATTGAGTCCAACTCCTGGTCCTGCAAAGAACACTCCAAGAGTCACACCATGTCCCTTGGAGAGCTGCCTAAATACTTCCTGAACTCTGCCAGGCTGGTGCTGTGACCGCTTCCCTGGGTGTTTTGACTGCCCTAATTTACACTGGATTTTAGCCTATAGAGGTGAATGCAGTAGGCATTCTGGACACACTGAGGTCTATGAAAAAAAAACAACCCTGTAAATATGAAAATTTATAGGAATATATGGATGTAAGGGCTATTTTTGTTTGCTTTGTTTTTAGAGCTTTGAATTTATAATTGAGTTTAAGTAGCTCTCCTGGACAGATGATTTTCAAATGAAAACTGTTTTGTTTGAGAGCTTTGGACTATGTCAATTTTTGATCTTTGATATAAAACTGATTTCTTTTTACTCCCTTAACTTAATTCTACAAGAACTGCTGCAGTTTATCATGTGACTCTTATTAAGTGTTCAAGAAAGTGGCACATCTTCTGTCTAATGAAGAGTATTTTTTGGAAGATTTTGCAAATGCAAAGGTGCATGGTGGTGTCACTTTTGTTTGTTTGTTTGTTTTATTCATGGCAATCTTTGCATTGACTAATGCAACCCTATCTATATGAACCCCATCTGTTCTTATCCTTATTTTTGGTAAGGAGCCCTCAGTCAAGCACCAAGTCCTAGCAGTCAAAAGGTGTTAAATGGGCTGTGGATGAAAAAAAAACCCAAACCATTTCCTTGCTTACTTTGTAGGCACTCATTCAGAAGCCTGTTAGTAATTTGCTCAGCAGTCCACATGTATGCCAGGTTAGAAAAATGAACTTTTCTCAGAGCTCTTTGCATTAACAGGTACTTCTTTCACTGTAAAAAAAAAAATAAATCACAGGACAGTGAAATAAACTTTCTGAGAAAGCTGTCTTCTAGTCAGAGAGTTGTGGTGGAGTCAACTCCAGAAATGTCACAGAACCTGCATGAGGGAGGTGGAGCCACTGGGGTACTGCTGAATTCCTTCTGGGGTTAAGTACCAACATTAATATGAGATTTTTCTAAATAGGTGCTTCCTCTTCTTCCTCCAGGAGAGGTTGTAAGCCATGCTGATGTCTTTTGAGACTAGCACCTACTAACATGTTTTGGGCATGTCCTTTTATTATAGGGAGTTATTAAAATGTAGGATTATAAATTCTTCTGCTAGACATTATTATCCATATTAAATGATTTCTTCATATTTCAGAAAACTAATTCACAATTGCCACTGCTCTCTCTTGTGAAAATCCTCAGCTACAGAAAGTAAGCCTGTCTTACTACAGAATTATGTATTTCACTGGATGGTTAAAATTCATTCATCCTAAGATACTTATTATATAAACTTACAGAATGAGAAAGGCTGAAATAGAGGGAAGAGCATTCTGGGTTGCCTTTTTTTTAATGCTCATGCTCTATTTTTTTAGTATATTTAGTTGCAGAAAGAGTAACATAATTTTTAAAATAAACTTTGCCTGGCATTAAGACCAAAGGATAGAAGATTTTGACAAGGCATTTACATTTTTTCAAAAAAACTGACTCAGTAGCTTGCATTTTCTAGGAAAAATTTTTTTTCCTAAATCAGCCATCACATTCAAAGTTGATTTGTTCCAAGAAAAGGAGCTGAAATTAGTTACTGACATGCAATAACTCATTTCTTATTTTACCAACAGTAATTAAATTGCCTGGAACTGTTGTCATTTAACAGCTTATTAATTGACTAATGTGCATTACTTGCATGCAGGCTATAGGTAAAATCCAAGGATTAGGAAAGGAAGAAAGAAGGAGAAGAAAAACCACACTGCTTTTTGTGACCATCATAGATGAATGATTAATTTATTTCTTAACGGAGTGTCATTTTTGCAAACATGCAATTTAAATATGCAATTTCATCAGCACTAGTCCTAAAGAAGGAAATGGTAGTCAGCTACTATTTCTTTGGAGAGGAGAAAAATGAGTAATTGTTTCTGCTTTCTTTTAACCATATGAAGGTTATACAGCTCTTTCTTCCTAAAAAAAATCAATGATTTCTGCTTGGATTGGTATTTACATTATAAAATTCCTTCCTCTAATCCTATGATTGGCCAAATATTCTAAAATTTTTCCTCTTTTTGTTCCTCCAACATGGAAAGAAGCTTTGTCACATGCATCAGGGAGTCTCAGCCTAATAGAACTACACACAAAAGTGGTTATAGGCAAGTTCAGCAGCTTTGATTGTGTCCAGTCAAATATGATACATTCCAGTGCTGCATTAGTGGCCTATGTGGGGGAAAGAAAATCAATGAGGTCAACATCTAGGTCCCAGCTGAGAATAATCCATTTCATAAAAATAAACTGAAAAGTTCTCAGTCATCCCAGTAAACTCTAATTTATAGTGTTGGAGGCTCCTAACAGAGTCTGTGACTGTGTGAATAGACAGGGAAACATAGGTCAGATTTTTAAAGGGAGAAATGTCAGATGGGATTTTCTGAATTACCTAACCATCAAGAGACTTATACCTATAGTGTCCTTCTATGAAACTGGAAATTATCAATTAGAAGATGTGAGGAAGGAAGTGAATTAGATATGTCAGCTGGCTAAATGCAAAAGCAGCATGGAAATTCAGTCCAATGAAGTAGCAGTTAAAACACTGATGGAAGAAATGAAAATATAAAAGTCATCATATAGGGCTTCTCAGAGGATGAAGGGGAATGGAATAGCTCCAGGACATAAGGCTGAAGAGACCATCCATATTACTGAGTTTATACACCATGGCTGGGAGTTGTTTGTCCAAATGCAGGAATCAATAGTGCCCATATCTCCATCTGCTTGGCTTTGCAGGTCTGTGATAAAAATCAGGCAATTCTTAGTATTGTTTTTCCTCTTTTAAGGCACAGAAGGTGAATTGTAAGCACTCTGCAAGTGCTTACTTTTCTGCATTGAGTAGAAAAGGAGTCTGTGCCACCAGATGGGATGTAGAGACCTGCCCTGTGGATCTGTGAAGTGGGAGAAGATTAATCCCATAGGGAAGCGCTTGCCTGTCATATCTGGGGACTCTGCCAAGTACTTGGCTCTTGAATGTCACTGAGTGTCACAAGGCCCAAAATATGGTGGTGGTTTTGGTGTCACCATCATTCCTGTTGTTCAAAAGCAGGCCACAGGCAAAGTGAAGCCTTTGGATTCCTGTGATGATGGTGCAGAGAGAAGGAAAAAACCTGAGTGCTCAGTCAGACTCCCTGGAATTCGTTAGGCTGTCTTTCAAAGTGCAACTTCATGTAAGTCCATAACGTGCTTGTTTTTATTTCAATAAAACAGTAATTTTGACAATAACTAAGTATGTCTGGCAGAATAGATGGGAAGGCTATGAAACTATTAATAACATTTGGACACCTCCTGCACTGTTTTAATGCATCACAAGTTAGCACAGTATTGATTCAGTATCAAAGTTCTGAGAAACAAGCCTCTTACCAATATCTAGGATCCGATGTTGTAATTGAACTAGAAAATGTTAGATTTCCAGCATTACTGCTGAGAATTCTTCCCAATAAATGTGTGTTTTCCACTGGGGCTGAAATCACTGCAAGTGTTAGTTTTAATTTTTTTCCTTTTTGTATTTTTTCTCATCATACAGGTTCCCTTTCTCCCCTCTGTGTGTAAAATAAACATAATGGGACCAACTCTTGCATTTTACTACCTTGACTTGTGGGAATGTCCTTTCAGATACTTGGATTAGGTAATTAAATCTTTTGTGTAAAGATTAAACTTTGTAGAAAGGAAAATGGGTGGACTTAGAAAATATTATGTAGGGAAAGAAACCCAGTAGGAATCATGGGAAGAAGAAGCCTTTGTCAGTGTGTGAGGAAAAAGGAGAAAGAACAGACAGAAAAAGAGCCATTGTTATGATTCTGAAGCACAAGGAAGAAATAAGACTTACTACCTAAATGAGAAATGAAATAGGAAGTGAGAAGAATGGCTCTATATTTGACTGAGTACTGGTATAGCCAAAATAGATGGAGACAGCAGTTTCCATTATACATACCTCCTCATTTCAAGATGTCCCTCAGATTTGTATATTCCTTTTTTACAGCAACTTACATCTGCAGCTATGCAGTAAAACTGAAGAAATGCAGGATTCACTTTTTTATTTCCAAAGCTCATTTTGATTTTCCTTCTTAGGTCTAGGATCACATTGGTATAGTTTCTTTCAGGAAACAAGATCATAAAGGGAGGACAAAAGGTTAATTTTTTTGTTTAGTATCCTTGTTTTTGTTAGATGCTAGTGGTTGTTAATTTGTGCAGAGCACCTGCATGTGCAGAACAGTGTCATTCTTTCTTTCCTGGTAAGTGGCCTCAGGTATGACGTCCTGCAAGGTAAAAACCTACTGTTGTTAGACAGCAGAAGATACAGCTGTGTAGAAAGGGTAAGAGGAGGGAAATAGAGATTAGGAATGTCACTGCCACTGCAGTAGCATCTTTTGTCAAGTTACATCAGTGGATTTATCCAAAGCATGTCAAAACTACATTTTTCTTCCAGTCTGTGAACTACCAGTGCTGGGCATGATATGGAGGCATTTGCCTCCTTGATGGCTTTTCAAAGTGCCTGGATTTTCTGAAGCTATGCTGCTTTTGGTGAGAGTATGTTCTGTGTGAGAAGGTATGTGGAGTGCAGAAAACCTTATTTCTGGTAGGAAGCCAACAGTTCTTCCTTGTCCGTCTGTGGTTCATCACACAGTTATTGCCAAGTGGCTGAAAAGTCACAGCTATAAATAACTTACTGGTTACATGTATTTTGCTCTTCAACTGTTCTTCCATAGATAATTGTGTATTAAAAAAAATAACATGCCAAGTGTAGATAGCCTAGAAGTTATTTTTTCTTATTCATCCTAGATGGCTCCTAACCAAGAACAAAATAGGTCAGAAAACTGCAAGTGTCAAAATCTGAACCTGTAAGTACCTGTGACTAACTTTTAGGATAGATATTTAGCATTTAAAATGGAAGAGACACTACTTCCCATCACTGCATCACACACATCAAAACTTCAAAATCTGAAGAATTTTTGAACCTCCCATGATTTCTAAACAACTACAGTCCGAAAAACATTTGATCTTTCTGACTGATCTGTAGAAGAAAAAAGGAATTTCAGTGGCTCAAGTCCAGTAACATCTTGTTCTGGACCAAATGTATCAAAAAGATACAGAAATTATGAATTGTCTGGATAAAAAGTAGTTCCCAAAGCCATCTGGCATATCATCAGGCTCTGTTGTTCTTCATAATGCTGTAGAGTTAATCTACTGTCTCATTAGAGGAGCTGACAAAACTCATTGAAAAGTACTGCAAATCCGTATATCTCTCAGCTGTAGGAGCACAAGGGCAAGTACAGACAAACCTTTCAGGAAAATACCTTAGAAAGGATGCCAACCTCCTGAGAAAAACATTAAAATAAGATTTATGTTTTGGCAGTTATGGGAAATGTCACAGAAATTTATGCTAAAACTAACTTCTCATACTGGTGCATGCACTTTTGCACCATCATACCAGTTAGCTTGACTCTCTGTGCATTCCCATTCCAGATTGAAACAGGTTTTAGATAAATGGAGAAACATAACCTGAAATTTTCTATTCACAGGTCTGAATGTCTTGCTCTTCCAACTGCAGGAAAGCTGTTCTAAAATACTTAGGGAATTTTACATTACTTTTGGCCAAATGGCAGTAATTAATTGACACTGCCAATGCTTGCTTCTAGTTTCTCATCTATTTATGAGCCATGATGCCAGTAGAGTTGCAGTGTTCTGGTGGAAGCACCTGTGCATGAGAATTTATGCTTGTAGCTGTTGTTCCTGTGGTGACATAGTTCTGTGCATCCATAACATCATGATTGTCCTAGACAATACCAGACATGAGTTTGCATGTGCCATTGTTACTGGGAAAGGGCTCCTGTCATTTCAGGAATGGTCTGGTGTGTTGTTGCTCCTCTTCAGACTGACGGGCTGTGTATTATTTAGTGCACAAGTTTCCAGTTGCCAGTGTGTGAAACTCACACGTTCACAAACCAACAAAGGAAAGAAAAGAGAGCACATAACATGGGATTCAGAAATAATTCATGATGATTTAGTTTAATTTGAGTTACTATAACCCTAAAGTTCCATTAAAACCTAAAATGAATGCTATTTTCTCCTGAGAGCAGAGAGCAATCTGCTAAGTTTTGCCAAGATGAGAGCTATTATGGTGTACAACACGAATGCATATAAATTACAATGTTTATATTTGCTGTTTTTCCTAATGTTAACTTTGACTGGCATGTCAAATTAAAAGCAAGAGAGAAATAAAAGGAAAAACCTGCATCAGATTAAGAAACATATAAAGAAGTGTAATTTCTAACTACAAAACACAAGACCTTCACACTTCAAACAATCCAAACAGGTTTTCTTTTAATGATTAGGTTTCACTTTTTTCCCCCTTTATACTAGGGATGCATAGAGAACCACAGTAGTATTTGGAAATAATTCAGTAAGCTGGGTATCTACTTTTTTCACAACTCTAGTAACACTGGGCATGTTTCAGGTTTCCTACTGTTATTGTTTGGTGCAAGGAATACAGGAAAATTAAAGTAGGCTGAAAATTCCTGATTGAAACCAATGTAAAACATCAAAGAAAATTTTATATCTCAGGACATGACTCTGAAACTGTCCTGAATACTCTTTTAATGGCACTTGCAGCCTTTTGCAGGTAAACAAATAGGAAGTTGCTTTCCATTAAGGAAGACAGATGCTGCAGAGAGTCTGCGTCTCCCCAGAGCAGCTGCTCTATCTAAGATCCAAATAGGTCATTTAAGCCTTGATCCCAGAATGAGAGCTATTGGGTCAAAATGTGCCTATCCAGGGACTAAGTCATGACCTGATAAAAGTAAAAAACTGGGATTTTTATATATACTTAAAGCATGTTTTCAGAACATGAATATTTCAGAAGAATATTTTTCCTGCCTCCCTCTTTATTTATATTTGATACAAAGAGCTTCAACTTTTGCTCATTTTAACTCAGCTGATTTTTGCTCCCATAGTTCAGCTCTTCTTTCCTTCAGATAGTTTAATTTACCCACTCTTTTATACCCAGAGATACTGTGTTTATGGATACCGAAATGTTTTTCTATATGTCAAATGAGCTTTTAAAAAGTATTATACTCTGCAGGCATGCAGGGCATGATGTTTAAACATAGCTTTCTCTTGCCTAGGCTTCCAGACGATTGAATTTTGAATCTCCTATGAGGTAAAAAAATTGATTATGGACCACTTTGGATAGGGTTTGGAACATAACTCTATCGCTGTCTATTGATGTGCATTACCAGAAGCATCATAAAGCAACTGGATCCAGGATGTCTTTTTAAGGAGATTATTGGATAGGGAATGGCTTAACATTTCTAGCTTCCTGTTGAATATTTTGAGCAGGGAAGGATATTGCAGCACAAGTCTTCTGGAATATTACCTTTTCCCTCTTGCAGAAGCTAAACCACTCGCCAACACGCAGCTGGAAGAGCAAGGACTGCCCAAGAAGCAGGGGGCAGAGACGGGCTGAAGGGTCACCTTTCTGTGCTGGCAGTGAGCTGGGGCAGCTGATGTGGGTGGTGGTGAGGAGGATGAAGAGACTGACATTCCCCCTGCTCTGCATTGCCCCACCCCATGTGCCTTCTCTGCCACTGGGACTTGCCCCAAAGCTTTTGGCTACAGAGGCCAATCCACGGTTAACGGCATCTCAGATGCCACCAGGAGTGAAAATATACTTTCTCCACATGGTGAGCTTTTTAAGATGTCTCAGAGTTGTTCAGTGCTGGAGTTAAGAAAATTCTAGATCAAAGTCATAATTTTCATTGTTTTCCTTGTCTTGCGCTGTCACTTGTATTTTAACCCTTTTCCTACTGAAGAAAATGTGAATTTATAGTCCTCACTGCATTGGTCTTTCCCTTTTCATACTTAAAAGAATCAACTTTTAATGTTCTCCATGAGTCTAAAACATTTCCCAAGTCTGTTAATTTCCTTACTGTATTATTTCCAATTACTGTATTATTTCCAATTACTGTGTTATTCCAGTCATCAGTCTCAAGTCTATCGCTGCTTTTGGCTTTCTCACTCTTTTTTTTTTCTTATAGTTCCAAGTTCACTCTTTTATTGCTGAAAAATCCTAGTATTTTTATTCCTGTTCTAAATCTGACTGTTTAGAAATCCCTAGGGTTCCAAGCCAATATGTTTGGTAATGACTTCATATAAAGGAAAAGGAAACGAAGCCAATTTGTGTTTTCCATTGTTGTGATAAATGCATATCTGAACTTTCAGCTGGTCTTGGCTTCAAAAAATAAAGTAACCAACTTTGCTGGGTGACTCCACAGTCTGAAGAACAAACATCATTTTCTTTGTTTATTTTTTTGCACTCAGGTGACGGATCCTCTGCATTTAAAAGCAAAAGTAAGAGATGCAGCCATAAAATTGAAAGAGGGGATTACTATAAACATGAAATTAGAATAAGGTCCAGGCATTTGAACAAAGATTAATGTCATCTTATAACAGGCACTGCATAAAATCTCACAAAGAAAAGCCATGCCCCTAAAGAGACCACAGAGGTACAGATGACTAAAAAGCCTTTGAAATTAACCATCACAAATTCAGGTTTTAAAGAAATCAATATTTTCTCAGGAAGACACCAAATATTATCAGGGTTTTCTGACAAGGGTATTTTGTTCACATGTATTTTGTGGTAAATGCTCAGTAAAAGCTACCAGTATCCCTGAATTTTTGTGTGATGTTCCTTTCCCATGCTCACCTGAAGTGATTGTATTCTTCACAAGGGAGGGGACTGCAAAGCCTTTCCCAGCTTCTCCTTTCTTCTTGTCTTATTTTGGAGTTTAAAAAATGTGGTCAGGTTTTGTTTTCTTAAGAGTTCTTGTATATTTATACCTGTGCAAAGGAGAACTAACAGAACACACGTCTAACCATGAAACTAAAAAAAAACCCCCTCAAGCAAAACAACTAAACTTCACCACCACCCTCACAGCCACTGCTCATGGCCAAGTTCTCTGTACTAGGAGCCTCCCAATCCTCTGTGTGTAAAACTTCTTATCTGGATACATTGGTTTTGGGGCAGAGCTCCCAGTGACCCCTTTAAAATCAGGGCAAATTTAGTGTTCACTGTGTGCTGCTGTAGCCCTATGAGCTGGCTGACACAGAGCAGGGTCCCCTATCTCTGCCTTGCAATGCAGCCTCCCAGAAGTGACATTAATGCAGATGTGCTTAAGTAATAGTATAATTCTGAGTAGTGTCCTCAGAGGATGAATTGTACTGAGAACCAGTATACTGATGCTAAATTGTGCACTAAATTGGAGGCTTAAAAATGAGGAAGCTAGTAAAAAAGATGTTAAGGTGAAAAGTGAGGAAATTAAAGTGTTGCAGCTCAGCATGGGGGCTACTTAAACATCCCATAAAATGAGTAATAAATGACTACCCCTAGGAGGGAAAAAAAAAAGAAAAAAAGGAGCAACTCAAGGAGTAGGATTGCAAATTAATAGGTAAAGGCAAAATTCTGGAAAATCTGAACACGTCTCTGTTCCGGAAGGGAAGATCTCAGTTTATGAAGAAGATTATAATTAATGGCAGGTAAATATGAGACAGAAATGTGGGGATACTAAAAGGCATTTTGCAAAGCAAACAGCCAAAAGCATATAAGCAAATAACAAAGAATTTGTTTAAATGTACAAAGAGCAGGAAGCCTACTAAAGCAGACAGAGCCAGAGTCAGCTAAAGGACAAAGCTCGGGGAGAGGGGGCAGAGGAGGAAACAGCTGTGTGGTGGCTCTCCTGGCTGCTTCTCCCGGCCATGCTCTTTCCTGGCCTGATGTCCCCTGCTCTGAAT
This sequence comes from Notiomystis cincta, assembly GCA_013398075.1. Taxonomy (NCBI): domain Eukaryota; kingdom Metazoa; phylum Chordata; class Aves; order Passeriformes; family Notiomystidae; genus Notiomystis; species Notiomystis cincta. Next base: position 127,858 of record VZRX01007294.1, on the reverse strand, counting down.
ATTTCCCTTTCTTGCCACAGGCCTTCTCAAGTGATTTTGAGTGTCTTTCTTTCCTATTTTTCTTTGGTCTGTGGGCTTTGCTCTATCACTGGGCACAGTCCATGTCTTGTGTTTCAAACTGTGCCCTGGAGAAAGGGATATTTCCCCAGGATTATTTAAGTCTAGAAGCATTTTGAAAATGGAATGCCTGTAAAATCCCAGACCCAAAAGATCCTTAGGGAATTTAATCTCTATAAATGTTTTGTCAACAGTTTCTTTTACCTCTTTTGTGGCTTATATTGCAATGATTGAAATGTGGGACCATATGGTATAACATAAGATATTAAAATGATAAAGAATACACAAAGCATCCTTGCAACAGCTTTGTGCATCTGTTTCAGCATCTTGGCTAAATTCCAATATGGGTTATTAGATTCCTAAATTCCCTACTCTTTAATTGTCTCTGTGATGATGTTGAGTTGTTTCTATTCTAGTGTCCTGTGCATCTGTGCCTCAGTTTCCCAGCTGTACTGTCCTCTGATTAAAGAGCCGATTTAGGATTAACCCTTGAGCCCAGCTGCCACATCTTGCTGTACCAAAAAAGTCCTTGAGAACAAATTAATGTTTTCAGCCACGCTTCTGGGTTGCTTGTATTTTGCTGGTGTCTTTGGAGGGCTGAAGTGGGTATTTTTCTCACCTTTTCTAAGTGTCTTGAACAGGGCACTTGAAGAGTAAGACATTTTGACAGGGTCCCACGCCTTAAATAATGTGTTCCTAGCACCTTATTCCTCACTAAGCACTCTTTTATATGGTGAACATCCAGTAAATTTTAGTATTGGGAGATAATCTGTGAAATTTGGAGGGGAAACAATTTAAAAATAATGTAAGTTTATAGCATGCAGGCTAATACTGTTCTAGTTTGTTCTCTGAATATTTTGGGAGTGTTTAGTATTTAATAAATAGAATGCTGTCTTTAAGTACTTTCTTTGCCTTAAGCTCTTAAGATATTATTCAGGCACTAACAGTAATGGAAAATCACTAGTTAACAAAGAAACTTGATTTTTGAATGAGGTAACCACTTTATTGTGTAGGGTTTTATTCTATATTGTACTATATTTAACAATAGAGATAGATCTGGGGATGAATGAAGGGAAGTAGTTGGTTAGTAAAAATGATGATAGATTTCCTTGTGTAGTTATGAAAATGACATATAGAACATTTCCTTTGTATAGGAGAAAAAATAAGCTGTGGTTTTGAAATGTAGCTTAAGGGAATGGCTGGTAAAAAAATGCTGAAAAAAGTTAAGAACATGTGCCAACAGTAACTGCCTGTGTTTGTTTTGCTTTTGGTTAAAAAGTCAGTTTAAATTGAAAAAGTAAAAATTTACGTAACTGGGGATTTTGATAGTGAATGAAACTGAACCTTCAAAATTTCCACACGTTTTGAGAAAAGAGGAGATTTTTAAAATTATAAAACATATGTTTTAATGGTTTGAAATAATGAGTCTAATAATACCTATGTGTATATATATGTGTGTGTGTCTATATACACAATATCCAGAGAAGGTGAGGGTAGGGGGAAAAGAACTTCCAATAACTTGGTAGTCATATAAAAACAAACATTAATCAGAGTAGGTTAAAATTTCACAACAGGAAATGTAGAGAGCCAAATCATACTCCCTGTGCACCATTTGAGTAACCACACTGTGCTGTGGGGAGCCCTGGGGGCAAAGGATCTTCCCACCCAGATGTTCCACAGCTGCAGTAGGGCAGGCACCATGGGCTGCTTCACTGAGGAAACCAGGTCATGTGGGGAAAGTGTTCGGCTGGGACCTGCAAAACTGTGGAAGGGAAACAGGTTGGTTAACCATCATTCAAGCCACAGTGACCTGGACATATCCAGACTTATTATTTTTACTATTATTTTATTATAATAATTTTTTTAATTCTGTTGTGAGGAAAAGAAATCAGAGCTGAAACATGACTGAGGCTAGTCAGGAGATGTGCCTAACCAGTATTTCAACTCACTCCTTGTCCACAGTTGGTAATATCCCTTTTTTTTTTTTTCCAGACACAGCTTCCTATAAAGCTGAAGGCCAGACATCACATTTTTATTTGTATCTGATCTTCTCCTGCATCAGGAGTGCTTGGAAATAGGTAATTGTTCCATCAGAGAATCATATCAGAGAAAATATTTAGTTGTGCATGGGGTATCTCCTTTTAATGGAAACGTTTACCTGATACACATCATATTGTGCTATAGGGTAGTTACATCTCTCCTCTTCCTTCTCTTATCTCCTGTGTTACAGCTAATGTCGACCAGACACCAAGCACCTATGCTGGAAATGTATCTTCTTAGTTTATACAAACCACATTAGTGTAACAAAGCTTAAAATAACTGCTATTAAAAGAAAAAAAAAAGGAAAAAGCACCAAAAATATCTATGGGAAGCATTTTATTTCTTTGGCTTCTATTTCTGATACATTGATGATTATAACTGTTAAAAAAACACTGCAGTATTTCTTCTGTGTATTAAATTTATGGGCTTGAAATTCCTCATAGAGCTGATCAGTTCTGAGCTCTAGGGAACCTTGATGGAGGGTTGAAAAAAATAATAGTGAAAATATGAGTCACAGAAGAAATAGGTGGCAGAAGAGAATTGCAGAGAAGGAAACACAGGCAATCAGAATTACATTTCTAATGGGCATGGACCCCGTGTTTCATCTCTTGTGCTGCTTTTTGGCACATCTGTCTTGGCCACATAGATGCAAATTTGCTGTCTCCTACACCATGTGGAGCCGTGCTTAGCCTGGTGGGAGCAGCTCAACCAGCGACACTTGGCTCTGCTCCAACAGAAAGTGCCAAATCACACCTCCCTGTTCACAACCTGAGTGCACTCCATGCTCAGGGATGTCAGACTCTGGGAAAGCAGTGGTAGTCCTGTGGCTTGTCCCAGGCAGCCTACAAGTCTGTAACCAACCAGTGAGGCTTCAGAAGCCTTCAGGGTACCTAAGTTAGGGCTGGACTCTCCAAGATATAAAGCATCCTGCAGGTCATCATCCAGTGGCTGCTATTCATCCTCAGTCCTGTTGGGCCACAGATCCTCAGAGTCTTGGAAACTCAGACTGCTTCCACTCAAGTCAAGAAGGTTGGCTGTGAAGCAAATTAAACACTTCAAAGCATTTTGCATGCTTCCTATTACCTGCCCACTTTGTTCACTAGCTCTTTCACACCATAGCAGGCAGTGAACTTTTCCAAATTAAGACCTTCCTTCCCCTTTTCTGCCCCCTCCTCCTGTTGTGCTTTTCATGATATACTATGGCTAAGAGCAGCCAGACCTATGTGAGGAAGAAGAATTGGATCTAACCCTGCAGAAGGAGATCCAGGAGATTGTACACCATGTGCGAGACAGCCATGGCTTTTGACACTTCCTGGCATATTACATGGTCCATGTGGAACACACCAAAAATTGAATGTTGATGAGATTTACCTGGTGTTTCCTAGCTCTCAATCTATGGGCACTGTAACTATGAATATGAGGATCCTTGTGAGAACTCAGAGTCATATGGTCAAATATTCAAAAATAAACACTTTTGTCAAGGCTGCTAATGCTTTTCTGCAGATCTCAAAACCATTTTTCAGGCTTATATTGAAAAAAAAGTTCTGATAATTTATGTTACCCAGATGTTTTAAAATTCAACAGCTTTCACTACCCATAAATTTAATAGCATTAAACACCTGCTGGCTCAGAGAAGCAGTTCTTGCCAAAAAGAAAAGCAGGAGCAGAGAGATACACTACTAATGTGCTCTCTTCTTTACTGTCAGAGCTAAGGCTCTGAGCTGGAGCCCAGCACAGCATTACCCCATGCAGAGAAAGTTTTTCTGCCTCTGTGCTTCAGAGTAGAGGACTCAGAACAATTCTAGCCTGCCAAATAATAATAATAATAAAAAAATATAGGAAAAGTAAGTTTGGAAGGAGACTTGTCTTAGGCACTTGTTGAAACTCAAAAAGAAAGGCTGATTATTGAAAACAGTAGAGAAATCTATAATGAAACATCAAAGCCTGGGTAGTGGGAAAGTAGCACAGATCTGTAACAGTTGGTGGCACTTACATCTGTCTGGGAGCTGCACCTGGAATGTCAGAGGAATGTGGCATGTCAGACTGCTACAAACAGGTAGTGGTGGTGGATAAGCTTCAAAGCACAGGTTTTAAAATCTGTGTAGAAACTCATGAAGGAAAGGCTGAAGGGAAAAGGGAAATGCTTGAACAATTGAATGAGGTGGGAAGTCATTTAAGAGTACAGTTTTGGAGGGAATATCAATGCACTGAAAGCAGAAGAAAACAATGAGGAGAGAGAGCTTTAACAGGCTTGGCTGAATGTAGCACATAGAAGTTTTCAGTAAATTCCTTGCAAATATAATCTTCAGCCTAATATCACTGGGTTTACAAGCCTTTTATTTCCTTACTAATGAGCATTTGAATGGATTTTTATTTATAGAATAGTTGCTGAAAAGGAAAAGCACAAACAATGATTCAGAGAGAGGTGAGTGTTACCAGATTGCTGTGGGTGAGATGCTAATAAAGAAATGGAGGAGAAGGACTCTGCTGTCCATTGATGGACTTTGGAGGCTGGCAGCAGGGAAGTGGAGCACATCTGCAGGAATTGCATAACAATCTGGCCATGTTTGCAAGATGGCATTAATAAATAAATGGAATGGAAATGTTTAAAGTTTGAGCTCTAATAGGATAAGCAATCATCTCCTGTTTGAGTTCCACGAGACTGTAACAGTCAGAAAACTGTGGTTCAGACACTGTGAGCAGCTCAGAGTGTGGATTATGAGCACCACCTTCTCTCAGCAGACAGTAGTGTCTAGAGCCAAGTGACTGCTGGCTCTCACCTCAGTCTTTGCAGCAGGGCTGCAATGAAGCAGCACTGCTTTGAGGAGCAGCTGACTGACAAGTCAGCGAGAACCACGCACTTCAAACCAAGTAATTTGTGTGAATTCATTTTTCCAATGTAGCTTAAGGTGGACTTGTGCTTGTAGATTGTATCTTAGTTTGATTTGTGAGAAGGAATAGTCTTGAGGCTTTTGTTCAAGAAACTTCTCCAGGTAGAAGCTATAATAATAATGCCTCACAAATAAGAGGCAATTTATGTTCTGCTCTTGGAGAAAACCAGTAATATACTTCTGACTCCAAAGGGAGATGTATGGTTAATGGAAAAATTGTCCTCATCCTCCCTTTCAATTTAAGGCAGTCTTTTTTGCCAGTTTATCATGAACACATAAAGGTCTAATGCAGTATGGATTAGACTGAATAAAACTGAGAGAGCAGCAAGAATTCCAGATGTTCATTAGTGGAGTGGCTATTGTAAAAGGCCACTGAGGAACTTCATCTGTTCTGTTCCCTCAAAGATTTCTAGTCATTAAATAATTTTCAAGGGACTCATATCAGCAGATTCTGTTGTGTTTTATAAAACCTTTCCTTTTGAACACTTAGCTGGCCACTGGCATAGCATAAACAGTTTCATTGCAGTCACCCCCACTTATGTTAGTGCTGAATTCAGCCCTCTGCACTCGGGCACATACTGCCAAGGCCATTCAGGTGCAATGACAGATGGGGGTCTTAAAACTTTATTGCCCTGTGTCTACAAACATATGTAATATACAGTTTTGCATTGCTTTAACTTTTTTTTTTAAAGTAAACTGGATTTTTTGATTGTATTTTTTTTTTACTTTTTTTAATAAAGTGTAGCAGGCATACTTGCAGAGTTAGATTTTCAATTTATGTAAAGAAAGGCATTTTTCTCCTCCAAACAAGATGTGTTTATGCCTGTTATGGCAGAAAGCTGCATCCCACCACCTGTTGTTGTGCCCTATGCTATAGAGAAATGCCTTATCTACCAAGAGAGAAACCCACTGCTGATCTTGTTCTGAATTTCAGAATAGCTTTAGTGATAGCTAAATAAGTGGCTGAAAACTCATTTATATTGTTTCCATTTTGTTTTTTTCGTTTGTGTAATCATGTCATCATGACTGGGTGGGATGTTTAGAATGTTTTTACCACCTTAAAAAGAGGAATGGTCCTCTGGGTCACCCAAAGACTTGTTCCCTTTTTCCAAGTCTGTTTCTCTTTTTCTATTCCTGCACCACTGTCTGTTCCTTGCTTTAAAGTACTAACTTTGCCCTTATTTTTTGCACAATTTCTTAGATTTTATTTGTACAAAGAAAAGGTCTCTTTTTTACTGTAAGAAACTTAGAGACTGTTTTTTACAGAAAGCCAAGATGTGCTCTGTAGTCTTGATCATCAGAGCGTTTAACTTTAAGGATATGAATAATAACATTAACCTTAGTGCCAAGCATATGAAGGTGGATTAGCTACTATGCAAGTTCAGTCACTTTGGTAGTCATTTTCTCTCCATTTTCAAAATTGCCATTTTCTGTTTAAAGTCAGTGAAGCTGTTAGTTGTAAAGCCATGACACAAAAAGTTTGTTTTGCTAGCTGAATATACAGTCCTCGAATACAGACTCTTCCAGAAATAGAAAGAATTTGGGTTTTATTCTCATTCCTTAAAAGCAATAGTTTCTCAAAGCAGCCTATATATACATATACATACGTATATAAGCAGAGAGAGAGCTCCCTATTAAAACAATACAGCATTTTTGTAAGTTTTCATGTGCAAATGAGACAATACTATCAGTCAGGTAGTGAGAGGACAGAACACTATTTTCAACTTCTATGGCTTCATGAAGGTCCTGCCTCTTATTGGCTTAAAATTGAACAAAATACCACAAAATCATCAGGCTGTTCCTTTTTAATCAAAAGACACAGTTTCTTTCAAGATCACTTTTTAGGAACTATGCATGATGCTTTCTAGTGTTTGATTCAGAACAGTTTTTAACACAGTCTAAAACTTGATATTCTGTTACAAAAGCTCCAACTGTTACTTTTTTTTGTTCATTGTGTTAAAAATGTGTGGTACAGAGGGCACAACCTTTTCTCAGTCTTTGTTGTCACAGGTGATGACACTGCCGTTTGAGGCTCAATTCAGTCCTTGATTGCAATGAGAGGTGGGAGAATGTGCCTTTAGGGAGAAAAGTGGTTTGGATCTCTCAAAAGTCTTTGATTAGGCTTCTCTTTCATGGGGCGTATTACAACACAAGACTTTTCAGCTGGGATAGGAAGCCAGATGAAATACATTGAGCCATATCTTACATGATTTCACTCAAAACAATTGCACTGAAGAATATTTGTGATGGTAGAAGACTCAGCCACACAAGTGCTGTTCCTGACAAGTTCCTGGATCCATCAGAGCAGATCAATTCCATACTTCTCACACTGTAGTTGAAATTACAGTCCTCACAATGAAATGTATACCTATAATGTACAGACATGAAGCTTAATCAATAACTGCATTATTGTAAATAATTTCCTAATTAGGTATATACATTTATGCTCATAAATAGGTGGGAGATTCATGGAACTGGTCCCTGGTGGCACTGTAACATAATTTATTGCTAAGTAGAATTCTCAAATTAGTTGTCACTTTTATACTTTCATTTCCCTTATTTTGCAACCTGAAAACCATGAATTATGTGCACTTAACCCAATACTAAGCTCATTTAGTGCTAGGCCCAGTGTTAAGCTTTTGGGCAGTGCCAGCTCCAAGTGGAATCCAAACCCTCAGGTTAACTGTTCTCTCTGTGCAGTTCCTGCCAAAAGAAGGTCTCACACAAAGGGCAGAATAACAAAAGGAGTGAAAATTGCAGCTAACCAGGACAAAATTCTCCATGAGGGATTGGCTTTAACTCCTATCACTTCTCAGAGCTGAGCTGTTGATATTGTCTCCACAGGACCCATGGACTGGCACTCTTTCCTGAGGGCAGGGGCCCAAAAGAGTTTCTTTTAAAGGGCTGAGCTGGGTTAACTTTCATAAAGCATTGCCAGCAGGTAAAATGAACCTTTTGTAAATTAGCCTTGTGATTAATGTACTCATCCAGGTGCAAAGGCTCTGTAATCTACTATTCCCAAAGGAGGTCTGAATGCACATCTCCCATGTGAATACCTTAAATCCCGGGCTGTGAGGAAAAAAACCAGCTTGACCATTCAGGTGGAGGAATGTCCACCACAACTGGACAAAAATCAGGGGTCTGGTTCATAGATAATATGTTATGAGCCATATGCTTATTTACCTTGCATGCTTTGTTTGCCAAAGTGTAGATGGGTGTGCTGTTCTTGATATCTGCTCTCAGAGCTGCTCACACACATTACATTAAACTACAAGCAAATAAATAGCAAAAATAATTTTGAGAGTGACACATATCTCATTTCAGTGACTCTCCCAGGGGGAAATCTGACAGGTCTCTTCAGACTCTGAGGGCACTGATAATCATCACTGACTTCAGAGGAAACCATGGGTCCATTACAATTTCTGAACCAGAAAACAAAAAAATGTTTCACGTTGCCACAGTGAAGGTACAATACTGGCATGTTTGAAAAAATACTTGGTCTAAAGAGCTGATGGTACTTAGTCCTTCCTTATAGATTGACAGGTTAGCCAAATAAAAGGATTTGGAATTAACAAGAGAAAGTCAGAGTATTTCCAGGCTTGGTATCCCTTAAGTAAAGGTCCTTGCCTTTTGAGCTAAAGCAAAAACTTCAATGGCATAAACCTGGAGAAATCACACACATTTTTGTCCAGTCCATGGGATTTATGGTGCTGACTAAGTGAACATTTAGAAAGGATTATTCTTCCTTTTTTTGATCATCTTGTTTGTCTGGTTGATTTATCCTCCTGTCCTCCTTACACTGTCTACACTTTAATCTGTTTCTGGTTTATGGGAACTATAAAAAGTCTTTTACACTGAGAGATTTACTTTATTTGAATGCAAATTAAAACTATTATCTTTCAGTTACAGGCCAAAGATTGCAAAATAATGTTTGTTTATATCTTGAAAAACTAACCTTCTCCCCCCTCCCCCCCTTAATGCCATGTAAATTGTTCAGTTAAAGTAGAAATGTACAGTTAATTTTTGCCAATCATTTATATGTTATATATGCTAATTTGCTTCAGCAGATGACAAGACATGTAGGAGTTAGATTAGAATGATATGAAACTACAATAGACTTTGCTGCTGCTGACTCTATATAAACACACTCTTAGGCTCAACCTCCTCATGGTGATTCCACTGAAACCAAAGAAACCATGGCAGCCTATGTCTGGTTCATATTTTTAAAGTTAGAGGTAATGAAAAGGTGAAATGGAATTCACAGAAGGTCTACAAAGAGAGGGAGAAGAGGAAGAACACTTTACCTTTAGACAAATATGATAACACAAGTGATATTTTGAAGCTAGACAAAGAAATAAAATGCATTTCCCACACACTGACCCTGCTCTTTCTGTTTATGAGAAACTTTGGGTAACACAATCAGGTCCTTTTGCAGGGCAGGGAATCAAATGCCCCATCAACTGGATGTGCAGTGTTCTCATGTAAAGGGAATGCTTGTTCATTCACACACTCAGAAATTAATGGAGGCTCAAGGCCATACCAGTAACTCTGGCTTGATTTAATTCATAAAGGCTGATCAGACCAATCAGTGATGGAAGAGAAGACATTCTTAAAGGTCAGACACCTCCAAATCCCATCCCTTTTCTCTTTTACCAGTATTGTCATTAGCTAACATGGAACATTTTTGAAGCTGTGAGAGCATCTCTCTCTCTCTGGGTAGTGAAAGCCACTTTTGATGCCAGCATGGTGGTTGTGGGTTTGGTGTTGTCTGCTTGCTGAGAGAGCAGTTAGGTCAGCTGAGGAAGAAAGAATTGTCACACTGATAACAGCCAAAATCCACTGCCTTATGGCTAAGAGATTTTGCTTCAGTTGAAATTTTTCTTTTCTGTTAAAGAATTAAAGTGAGATGCTTCATAATCCTGAAATCCTTCCAGAAACTGGAGAAAAAACCAGTACTGTTTCCTTTTCAAAAACTCTCAGTGGGTTGTCACAATATGAAGCCCGGGATCCTCAGTTAGCACAGAACATGCCAGTTTCTGTGATGTAAAAATCAGTTCACAGTTTTGTCTGCATTTGGTAAATTAATTTGTGGGACATTAAAGTCGTTGAAGAATAATACAATTCAAAATATTTGGAAATAGTAGTGAAATTAAAGTCTTTGGTTTTCTTTTCTCCTGTTCCCAACCTCTGTTCCTTAAGCAAATCAAAAATACTGAAAGTGAAAATATGTGCAATTCTCCTTTGCAGAAAAAAACCCAATGAAAGCATAATGCAGTTGTAGTTTCTCAATGCCTCTTGCAAGACAGGGAAATCTCTTGAGGTAATTATTTTTTTCTAGTTGGAAGTTTTTTTGTTAAAAAAAAAAGATAAGTTTTCATAACCAAACTTTACAGGAAAAGAAAGGTCAATTACACTGAAAGTTTTAAGAAATTCTGGCAAGAAATTCAAACTTTCACTCGGAAATAATTTATGTAGATTTAATATCTGTCTTAATTAAATTATTTGAAGTTTTAAATACCTGAATTTATATTCCGTAGAAAAGTTGATTCTGGATTAATAAAAAATATTACAGGTTGGAAGGAATCTTCTGCATGTGAACTGATGGACTCTCTGGACAGAAAAAATCTAGGATGTATCTTAAAAAATTTCTCATCAAAAAACTGTGGTTTGTAGACTGTCTCTGCTGGAGCTTTTCTGGATCACTGTTTTACACAAATTGATTGGATTCCTGAATAATTTGAACAGACAGGAGGAGAACCAGGGAATACAGATAAAATCTTTAAATATTGTTTCTGCTAGTGCTATTAGAAGTGGCTTGGTTAATTTTGACTGATATACTTTTATTCTCTGTTTTGAAATACTTTAATTTGAAGCTTGAACTGTGAAATAACATGGCCAGAGGAATTTCTCTTTTGGTTTTTACTGCCTCCAAAATATAGCCACATGGGTAAAGATCTTAAAATCTGGCGCCAGCGCGTGGCTTTACTAATAGTATCTATGTGATCGTGTCATTCCTGAGAAAGCTGTGTTTCAAATAAAAAGGAAATGTCAACCTTGAGTAATTTTTATTAAATCTCTTTTTCTTCTTCTCTTCAAGTTCAGCTTAAGCTGGCCACTTCCTTTGTCTGGTTTATTTTTATTAGAAATGGGCAGATTCATTAACTGTGCAACTTGGTGGTCAGGCAGTGACTGGATGTGTCCAATAATGGGTAATGGCTGTATTTTTCATTGGGAGACTAATGTTTGCTTTGGAGATCGCCTGGGGAACAGATGTAATCTGAGACAGCACCATGTTTACCTCTCATTTCACTGATATGCTGAGCATGTTTGAAGCCAGTGAGAAAGAAAAACAAACATTTCAGAAGAAAGTACCTGCAAGCACTCACTGTACCCCAGACTGTCTCTGGGCTCCAGCCAGAGACTGCAGCAGCAGGGCTGCACCATGCCCGTGGAATGCAAGCACCCACATGCACATGTACATGTTTATTTCATGGCACAGTCATGCCCTGAGCCTGCCTTTCCAACTGATCCCATCAGTCACAGTTTTTTGCTGTGAGGGTGACCAAGCACTGGCACAGGTTGTCCAGAGAGGCTCCATGCTCAGAGGTACTCAAAAGCAATTTGGATGTGGTCCTAGGGAACTAGCTCCAGATGGCCCTGCTTGAGCAGGTGGCTTGGACTATGTGACCTCCAGAGGTCCCTTCCAACCTCAGCCAGGCTGTGATTCTGTGATTTTTATGTGTATCTAAGCCGTTTGGTGAACTGCTTGTCAGCTGATGCAAGTCAGCACCAAAGCTCCTGATCGATGCCTTTCTTCTCATCAGAAAACTTTCTTGATTTACAGTATTTTATGCAATGGGTTGAAATTTATTACTTTGCACTCCTGTTTGTGAAATATTTCTTGTCTTTCCAGCAGTTTCCACTGCTGGAAATAATATCCAAATAATTCCATGGATATTATTGGTAATCAAGGTCATTTTAAAAAGTAGTTACATAAGTAACACAGAAAACGATCTGAGGAACACAAACAGAAGTAATCCAGTACTACACATGATATTAAAATAATAAGATTCTTGTCTCCTCATGGTGTTTTCAGCATTATTTTCCCTGTCAAAATGACTTAATTTCAGATTGCAGTTTGCATGTACACAGTAAGGTAAAGGAGGAAGTGGAACAAACAACAATTCCTACTGCCTGTTTCCCAAAGCTGTCTTGTTACTTTTTAATTGTTTCTTTTGCCAAGCACTCTTCCTGTGGCAGCAGAATAAAACATTTATCCAAGCTTTGCAAAGTTGCCAACATGTGTACTCCAGTTCAGTCTTCCTTGGTAGACATTGCTACAGATGTGCACTCTGGGAGGCAGTGCCCACTTCTGTGGGTTACTCTGTGGCTCCCAAGGAATATTCAGTGGCCAGTGTGTGTCTTTGATGTGGTTCTAGCAGGCGCTGGTCTTATTTAATGTATCATGAATGGGGTGGGCTGTTCAAAGTCTACAAAGTCTGCAAGGTGGGTTTCTGTACAGGCTTGTGAAATGAAGCTGTCAATGCACTTCCAGTAATTGGTAACAAGCCACATTTTCCAGGAGCTGAACTCTTCACAACAGTATCAGTTTCTACTTCTGCATGGTAGAGTGGGGGGAAAGGAGAAAGGCCTGGTGTAAGGACAGATTAAATCATCCTCAATTACAGACAGGTAAAGAAACCTCTGGGAAAGACCAGCCTGTCACTGATCCCCTGTGGCATCACATGTGTTTTCAGGTTGTCCCCAGGAACAGAGATCCCCAGCTGGGCAGGAGATAGCTGAGGGCTTTCCTGAGCAAACAGAAGCTTTTACTGAATAAACACCATGTCACTGTCACAGTAGTTGGCAGATTTTGAGGCTGCTCTGCAATAAATCTAGTGTGTACTGCATTCAGGTGGAGAGCAGGTCACAAACCTGAGCTTTTAAACTAGCATTGCCTGCAAGTGGGATCTGGGTTTGCTATAGGAATTGTGCTCTACTGGATGCTGGACTGGCTTCTTGTGGCAAAATCTCTGCCACTAAGGAGCTGGATACACTTGTATTATTTTCCAGTGGCAAGCCTCCTCCTTTTTTGCCATTTCATTGCAGCTAACAAAAGCTGAGATTGGGTGAAAAAGGGATACTGTGAGTCAAGTTGCTTGTTAGGATCTTTTTCAGGGCTGATGCATTTACTCTGGCCAATTTCCCAGAAACAGCAGGAGGATTCAGGGTAAACCACTAGAGGGAGGAGAGAGATGGGAGAGGAAAAATGGTTCTGTAGTGGGGACATTATTCTCACTATAGGAAACAAAGATATGATCTAGTTACAAACATAGTGGTTTGTATGCCTGTCCTTACCTTGTCTTCCTAGAGTGGGAGAAACTCTTCTCTGCTTAAAAAGCAAGGAAGCAGATTTCCTCCTGTGATGTTCAGTGACAGAACCAATACTGAATGCCATGGTTCTCACTAGATGGGTCTAGTCTATTGTGTGACAGGCTGCAGGGATGTGCTCCTAGGTGATCCATTTTCTAGCAGATAATATTGCATTGCTGTCTGTAATATCATGGTTTTTTGGCTGGAAGTCAGGAGCTGGCAGATAGGGCTCCCACCTGAGTTCCCAGCTGGTGACTCCAGTGTTGGATGCAGTTTTGTCAACAGGGAGGAGAGGTTCTGGACTGGCATTGAAGAAGGAGAGTTGTTTAAAAGAGGAAAGACAGATGGTCCAAAGGGACAAGGGCCTGGCAGAGGCGTTGGTGTTACCAATCATGTTGGTTTGAGGAAGACTTTGCCCATATTGGCCCAGCTGGCTTTACTCATGGAATCTGTCACCATCATGACAGCAAATCAATACACTACATATTATCATGGCAAACGATGGGAAAGCATGGAGAGCTTTGGGAGTGTGAACAAGCAATTCCCAGACAATACGATTTATTACACATATGCTTGTCTTCTCATCGTCTTCTGGTATTGGAAGTACTTGGGAAAAGTTTTACAGGAAAGATGTGGTGGATTGCTTTCATGTGTCACAGTATATACACTTTCACACCTTCAGTCTGTGTGACTGCAGACTGTTGAGTGATGGGATTCCTCTTCCCTTTTCTTTAAAGTAAAAGATGAATGTTAAAGGCGTTGTTCAGAAAAAGGTTTTATTCTGAAGTCACCTGAATATCTGAATCCCTCTGTCAACTTTGTTGCTCTTGGGAGCACAGTGTAGGCTCTTGAGGTCTGTTAGCATCTAGATGCTGTTATTTAATTTTGTAGCTTGTCTTTTCTAAGGAGACTTTCTAGACAAGGAATGTTGAATCCCTTTGTGTTGTTGAATATGAAATCATTGTCACAGTTAGGTTTGTAAACAAGAGATGAAACAATTTCAGGTAAAGAAAGTCTGAGATGAAATAGAGCCTAGATGATGATTGTAATTATGCTATTTGAATAAATGCACAGTACATCAAACTATTAAATAGCAAATGTGGTTTTTTACAGCTCAATTCTTGTCAGTTTCAAATGAAAACCAACATCAGATTTCTGGCCTGACTTACACCCCATGTGATTTCATTAAATGTGCAATGATTCCATGGCATGTAACTTGGCACTGAAGTTAGTTTTCAGTATGTGGTTTTATAGTTCAGGTGCAAAATGCTGCTCTGGCTCACTTGTATCTAAGGTTATTACACCTTGGACTGTACTTCTTTTCTTTGTTTGAAAATTTAGCGGATCCGCCAAACTGCTAATTTTCTCAATTCCCCTCTGCTCCTTCCCCTTAATTCTTTCTTTATTGAAAACAGGCTTATTAAAAGATACTGATTGTTCACCCAGAATGAGGGCTAAGGTCAGTTGAAAATTTTAGAATATTAAATCAGACAAATGAATCATATTTGAGAATCGGCTACTTGACCATATTTGACCAGCCTTCTTTTTCTAATGTGCAGATCAGTAATAAGAATGAAGTAGCTGCCATTTCTGCAATGACAGCAGGAGAGCAAGAGAAAGGAAATTTTTTTGGTTTTGTTTTTCTTTCTCTATGTAAAACACAGTGACAAAATACTCTAAGTAAAATTGATAAATTTTCTGTCTCTGCAGGTATCCTATAATTAAGACATGTAATTTCTCAGTGAATTTCTTGGTGCCTAAAAAAACACACCTAGCAATAAATCCCTACACATGAAAATGTTTTGTTCAAAAGCATCATCACTGCACTTCATATACACTTTGAATGAAGTAATGCTACACCTGCAGTATATCTCATTGTAACAGGTTATTCTGTGGTATTATAATATTCATTATTAAGATTGTTCTTGGCTCTGATGTTTGAAGTCAGGAGAACCATCAAAGGCTCTTACTGTGCTAAGAATGATTCTCTATTTGCCCTCCTCTTGTATTTCTCTAAAAGGCTGCTGACACATTACTAAAAAAGATGCCCACCTGGTACATCTCTTGTGGTAGCTTAGCAGTCAGTTTTGAGATGTACAGTTAAAGTAATAAAGCAGTTGCCATTTAGTTTTTAAATATCAGCTTTCTGGCCTAACAATCTTCCAAATATAATTTTAAGCTTAATAAACAATTTTATGAATTAATTTTTATAGGGCTGTGTGCAGAATTGGTGCCTTTTGGACTTCAAAATTCTGTCTGAGAGGAAAGGCTGAGCAGGTGAACACAGCACTGCAGATTGTGACCTGACTGTTGTGTTGGACTCTTCAAACCAGTATAGCAGCATGGAAGGAACACCTGCAAAAAATGGGTAATCACTTGCCCACGAAATTATTTCAGTCCTGATTTCCAGGACTTGGTCCCTCTACAGCTGAAGTCTTTGGGAATGTTTTTCAGTTTCCACAGGGAGAAGATCAGGATGATGAAATAAAACTCTGGGATAAGCAGCCTTCTTGGACCTCTAAGAAGGTCCAGAAGTACTGGATTCACTTGTAAGTTATTATGCAAAAGGAAAGAAACTCTGAAGGCCTGAGGAGGTCCTCAAATAGATGGCCTCATTGAGACTACCTAAAATTGTCTAACTGTGCTGCATATGGCAGAAAATTCCCTTTCTTATGAGTTTTCCATTACTTCAGGCTTCTGGTTAAACTGGAAGTGTTGAGTGCTTGCCCCTTCTGAGCCTGCCATTCTGTTTTCCATCTGCATCTAAGGAAGAGATGAGGTACCTAAGAGGAAGCAATATGAGGCCTGCTTTTCAATGTTTTCAAGTCTGATATTTGGTTTATGCTGGCTCTACTAAGGTAACTTTTTTGTTTGAAGCTTTTTCTGCAGCTGGGCTTTTCACACCACCACCATTCCTCTCTATCTCCTCAAGCCTTCACACCTCTAAGCCTTCTGCTAATAGGGATGAAATGGGCCAACACCTGACAGTAACTATAAAGAGTGTGATGTCATTAATTTCCTTAAGAAGCCAGAATTAACTTGTAAAACTTTTTAATAGCCATAACTAGCATACATACATCCATATATATATGTTATTTTATATATATACGCTATGTTAGGTGAATTAGTTTATGTATATGCTGTCACAAGAGAATGAATGAACTTGACCCAGCTTTGAGCAGGAGGTTGGATTTGGTCTCCACTGACCTGAACTGACCTGAACTGACCTATGATCCTATGGCCTAACAGATTATTTCTGTCCCTATATCCTGCTGCCCTACTGTTCTCCCTATGCAGAGGGATGTGAACTGGCAAATAACAGGATATTTGACTGGGATGCCTCTCTGAGCTGTGAAAATGTCTCTCTGGAAGTTATTCTCACAGTAACAGTAATGTCTCCTTGTCACTTAATTGTCTGTGTCTTTCCACTAGAACTAAGTGCTGTGGATGACTCCTGTCCCCTACCTGCCCTCAGTTCATTGTTTATATGGTTTTTATTATGAAAATTGCATTTCTGATTATGTTAATGACAAAAAACCCTGGCCTTTGAGATATGGTATGATATTTTATAAGCATAAAAACTACAAAATTAAGTCACTTGCAGTATTTTTTTTCTTTTTTTCATTTGGCTGAGTTCATGCTGAAGTCCATATGTTTGTTTTAGCCCTTTTGGGACACAGTTCAGCACATTATTTATACAAAGTTACTTCAGTGGCTGATTGCTATTAATTACCACCCTGAATCCTTTGCAAGTCAAGCTGTACTCCTAATGAAATTCGCTTTGCAAAGTAATTAGGAGTTAATGTTGCAAAGTGTGTTGCTTGTTGTATTGTATTCTTGTAATAACATCTTTACAAAATTGTTTCTTTGCTTGAAACCCTCAAATATTTCTCTGAAATGTGGAAAATATTTTTAAAAATATTAGAAAATACAGGCCTTCCTCAACTCTATGTGTGTTTGACTGGGTGCAAAGAATTCAAGCACTCCTGTTATTCTGTTACTTTATGTGTTTATGACCCCTCATTGAAAGTAGGATGCAAATTTGAGCAGAACTTACACTGCACCAGGTAGCTTAGACCATAGAGTCACTGTCTATACACCCATTGCACAGATTCCTTTCAGACCACCTTATAAAGATCTTCTTTGGTTTACTGCTGATCTGGGAGTTTGGTTCTGCTTCTCAAAATGTAACTGCTTAATTTCTTGGGGATTTTAGCCAGCATCTTTCAATCTTACTTCTATGTACAAGGAAAATAGATGAGTTGAAAAAACAAAAAAGTGATGCTTTTTTGGCTATCTAAATAATAAGAAAGGGAATAACTGCCTAAAAATAGATTATTGTGACCTAACGTTTTCTGAAAACTTATGCTACCTTCAGAGTTTGTTTTTCTTTATTAAAAAAAACTTTAAATCAGTCTCCATAGTTATGGACTGCATGCCAGCATGGGAAGTTTTCATAGGAAGAACAAGAGTCACGATGTAGAGTGTGTTTTCATCAAGATACCAGGTTTTCCAAAATTGTTCTGTTGATATATTTTTGCATCCACTCAGACACAAAGCCATCATGCATTTTCTTTGCACGTTTATAGCTTAATTGTACATTTTCCTTCCCACTAGAAGGTACAGGAATTTCTACCCTACTCTTCTTTATGTTTTTATAAATCCTGCCAGGAATGGTGACTGGAAAGAAATGTCAATGTTTGTAGCATACACTTCTTCATTGGTATTGCTTTTTTACATGCCTGGCTACAACTTTGTGGTTGAATATTGGGTCAAAGGTTGAAGAAAAAATGCAGTGACCTTCTGGCCCTTCCTTACATATTTCCTGTAAGAAAGAGACATTTCAGCCAGCTGGGAGTCTCTTCAGAAATTTCATCATGGTATGATGCCTGAAATTCAACTATCATGGTCTTTAGATGAGCAAATTTTGAGGTGGCAAGTCTGCTTAGAAACTTTCAGAAGACATTTATGATTTTGTGAAGATCTCACTTTAAATGGATGCTCTCCATCAACTCTCACAGTTCTTAGTTTCCCAAAGTGCAAGGCAACTTGTGCACATTGTTGAAAAAGTAAAGTGCCTGGTTAAAGGGCAGAAAGCCCAGACCTTTGCAGAAGTGCAATCTATCCACTTTGGTAAGAACATAGTCATAGTGACTCTGAGCACGCCTCACACACCCTTGAGCATCATTTGTTTCATGGGATGGAGCAGTTGATAAAGGTGCTGCCAAATATTCAGGGAGCAGAGCCTGATTTTTTTGCTCTTTCCTTTCCCCCTGAGATCTTCTTGCAGCCACCTGAAGCCAGCAGCTCTCTGCAGGTACTTTTGCAGCCCTGTACCCACTTCTAGTAACGTGGTGGCTCTTGAGGTGAGGCCGGCTGGCGATAGAGGCAACGGAGTGGGGGCCCTGACAGCCATTTAACACGTAATCTATTCCTTACTCTATGGGGCTCTGAGCTCTGCACACCAGGAGAGCTTATTCCTGGGGTCCCTGTTGTGTTATTTACCTCTGCTCTGAGCAGTTAAGTCCACCACAGCTATTTAGTAAATTATCAGTTTTCTTATTGGCCCTAAATTGCGCCTAATTAAAAATCTGACCTCCGCAAAATAGTTGTCTTCCTAAAGACACAGAACATAAACAGGAAAAATCAGCTAATTGCTGCAAAAACTGCTTTTGTGGCACTGTAATTGGACCTCAGTGAAATGAATGAACCCACTGGGGATTCCCTAATGAATGTTTAACTGCAAACAGTAGTCGGGCACTTAAGCAGCAAGGCTGATGGTCCCTAATGAAATCAAATGAAATCAAATAAAATCAAATAAAAGAATCTGGTACTTTACTAACCAGATTTCTTGTCATTGGGACATAAAAGTAATGTAATTTGGGTAAATAAAATGTAAAGGAAAGTATGTTTATAAGGCAGTGAAAACTGAGGCAGTCTTGCTTGGATTTTCTTTCTTTTCCTAGTGAAAAAAACTCACTGTGGAAAACTCTGTATAATATCTCTAAGCTTTCTAAAGAGCTTTTGTATATTTTTCTCTTTTCCTGAAAAAAACTAATACTTTTTGTATTTTCTGTTCATCATATTCTGTGAGTTTATTTTGCAATGTTTTCCAGAGGTTAGATGTGGAAGTGCATGATGTTGGCAATTGATTAAGATCTTTTTCATTTTTCCAAAGCTTAAAAAGGACACAAATTCTGATGACCTCAGTAACATGAGCTGTGCTTTGCCTCCAAATATCTATTTACCATGATGTGTAAGAATCTGGCCTTAGTGTTTCACATGACACAGGACATCAAGATTGTATTAATGCACAAAGCAAGCTTAAAGAATCAGGGCTGTGGCACCATCATGTAACTTTGTGTATTATTATTGTTGGTAGTAGTAGTAGTAGTATATTTCAACCTGAGTTGCAGAATGATGGGACCTTGTAAATCATTTAGAGTGTGGGTTACTTCAGTTAACAACTTGCAAGAAAGATCTTGAGTGTTTGGGTTTTTTAAAATACAATTAAAAATGCTTCATTATATTCCACTATTGAGTTGTAGCACTGATGATGTGAAAATCTGGTGAGCTGCATTTTCTTTTGTATCTCACACCTTTTAAATCTTTGCTGAAACTTGCTGAGGTTATGTGTTATTTTGCAAGTATTGTTGCAATTTATCCAAGTGAGAACTGGAGAAAATTCAATTTAATCATGTTCTGCTGGATTTATTTAAATGTAGAAAAAGTCCTACTTATCAATGTGTCTAGTATTCAAATACATATAGTTTGTTTACATATTATAAATAAAAAGTCTGTTGCAATATATTTTCAGAATTATGAGTTAGAATATCTGCTGGCTGTTTCTTGATGTATGTGATAAATGCACATTCAGCCTTCTTATTAACAACAGGTAGCATTGCAATTACTTACTGTTGCCAGTGAAAATATTTTTCATAAATAATTAGCACAAAGAGAGTGAAGTTTGCAGTATGATTTAGCTTCTAAACTGCACAGTTAGAGCAGAGTATTCTTCCATTCTGAAGTATTATGTGTAACTTCATGGGTTTATGTGAAAAATATGTGAAATATGAAAGCATTAATATGTATAAACATGGCAGAGGGGCAGATTTGAATAATAGCTTTGCTGAATGATGAGTTCTGATATTGTCTTGGGGTACAGGTACAGATGTAGACTGGAAACAGTAGTAAATGTCATGATGACATCAGTTGCAAGGTAGATATTCTCAGAAGAATCACAGAATATTCTGAGTTGGAAGGGACACAAAAGGATCATCAAGGCCACCTCTTAAGTGAAAGGCCCATATGGGGATCAAACCCACAACCCTGGCATTATTAGCATTGTTTCAGATATTGCCATGAAGGAAAAAAGGGATTGAGCATTGGTGGTATCAATTATTACCAATTATCCTGGCTGTTACCCAGCCTGGTTAGCACTGCTAGCAAACAGTCCCATCTAAGCTCCATTCCACCTGCTCTGCTGAATCCAGACACAAAAAAAATCCATCCCTTAATAATCTCTGAGTGAAGTAATAGTTGCCAACCCGACTTGTAAAAGCAGCAAGTTCTCACACTTTGAGAAAGCAGTCAAGAAGATGTTTTAAAATAAATCAAAGATCACCAGCTGTTATCCATTCAGGGTTTATTGAAATATAAAAATGAGTGGTTAATTCTGCATAAAGTAGGAATTTTCTTAAAAAATTGAGACAGGAAACCTTAGAGATAGTCATATTTCACGATGGGCTAAATCACAGCTATGAAAGAAAATCCTCATTCTTCAAGGAGAATCTCTCTTTTGAAGACTGTAAAAGCTGAGAAGTGCTATGTTGGAGCCCACATTAAAGAAAATTCATAGCTCTTGTACAGGAAATGCACCCAACTTCATTGGCTAATTTGCCATGTAAATACTTTTCAGTGTTTGGGAGGTATGCTGGGGAGAAAGAGTATTTCTGTATCTCCATCTGAGATCCTTGTTCAGTACACTGGTGCAGAGTTCAAAGGACATCCTACATGGACTTCACACATTGGCACAAGTGTTTGTCTATCCCAGTCCTATGCAGAATGGCTGTATTGGAACTGAGTATGGAAGAACAGAAGGACATTCTACATGGAAAGTCACCCTCAAACTGCAGCTCTTTGCAACCACTGCAAGGACAAATGGCCTTGTCTTTCCATACCTGGTTTTCAGTTGCCAGATCATGCTTAGAAAATGCACAGTTTGAGAACATTATTATTTGTAGTGTCACATAGCATTGCACATTTCTTCTTGCATATTTTTGTCTCAAGTAAAGAGACTTTAAAATTTATTCTGATAATTTGTGAAAGATTTTGAGGGACACGATAACTTTACAATTTTCTTCTAATACTTATATCACAAGAACACAGGTACTAGAGAAATACCTAATCCATTGCTTTCAGTAATGCTTTGAGGCCTTATAAATATATGGGTACTTTTCAATTGAAAATTAAACAATTTCAGCTCTTTTGTTCAGCACAGCTTTGTAGAAGTAAAGTAGTGTTATTAAAGAAAAGTTCGGGGGTATTAGCTGACAAAATATCTAATTTCCTTTGAGGATAGAAAGCAAGACTGAATAGGTGGTAACAAAATTAGGGGTAGAATGGGTTAAGAGGCTATTTGAGGTCACTATAATACTCAGTAGTATAAATCAGTGACACACATTCAGATATCACTGTATCAATGTTCTTTTTATGATGGAAGCCCAGCAGGTAATTGTACAGAGTCACCAAACTTCCCCATCAGGGCTATGTTTAGTTCTCACATATGAAGCAGGGTCTTCAAAGGTAAATCTGAAGGTTTTCAATATCCAAATGTAAAAATTGAAAACTCCCTGGGAACATTTCTCTAAAGATTATATGATTACTGAAGGTGTATTAGCCAGATAAAGAAATTTGTTTAATGAGTATCATGAAGATATACAAGTTCATACAGATAACAGGAAATTAATTGCTTCGTTCAGTGCTCAAGGTGAAAAATTTGAGCATATCTCCTTAGTGTGCTACACTGCTTCCAGAAACCTCTCTGTACCTTACCATTTGCCCAACTTTCCAGTTCACTTCCTTCAATAACAAGACATTCTTCATACACCAATCAAAACTTTGAGGTTTTTTAGAGGAAATTATAATAACTTTGTGTGTCCCCAGTTGTGATTTTACTCATCTAATCCTGTGCCAGAAGATGAATCTGCCCATATTTACTACCCATGGCAGAACCAATGGCCTCTGAGGGCATCAGACTGGGTGTTTCACAGAGCTGCCACCTTCCCTGCCAGAGCCAAGGCCTGTGGCTCTCACAAGGCAGTGACAGCTGCACCCTGTCTCCTCAAGAATATTACAGTGCTTACAAACCAAGGAGAAGACATTTTATCTCTGCAAAATAAGTTTAATTTTACTGAGATTGTCAGCTGATAGTTTTGTATTTACTAATTGATAGAGTCTGATATTTCCTAATTTTCTAAAAACAAAACCAGTGAGAAAAGATGAAATTTATTCTTCTGTATAAATTAATGGATCAGATATGAAGGTGCATCAAACTAAAAATCACCTTTTTTGTGAATATGAATGCCAATGCTACCTACCTAGGGGAAAAAATGAACTTTGGTTCATAATCCTTTTTTCCTTCTCCTTTCCTCTTTCTCCCTGTTTTCAAATAACGGTGGATTTTCAAGCCATGCCAGTTTAGAATCACAGACTATCCTGAGTTGCAAGATGTGCACAAGAATCATTAGTTTTATTTTTCCCATGTACTTTTTTAAAAGAAAAGGATTTGCATTAGTCACTTGCAAATAGGCAAATTCAGGAATGCTGGTGTAGCACATCAGGCACAGAAGTTTTCCTGACAGAATTCATAGCTCTTCATTTGTCTTTGATTCCTGAAAGTTTAGACTCACTTGTCATGCTGTGCCAAATGGTTTCTTTGTGCCACCATAGACACTTTGTATGTTCCATTTTTTCACTCTGTTTTTCAGGGAAAAGAATTTATATTTTTGAAAATTGGCTGATACGGGTTAGAGCTACCTCTCCAAAATTATATCTGCTTAAGAAAATACCTGTTTATAAAATTGATCTATTACTAATCTGCCCCTGTGTCTGCCCCCAGGAAAGTCTGCAACAAAGCTACTGCTTATGCCAGTGGAAGCAATATCAGTCTTTATATGGAAGGTATTTTACATAAGAAAAATAGGAAACAGAAATGTTTTCCTACTATTGGAAAATAAGAGGAACATACTGTTAACAGTAGTCTGTCTCCTTCTTTTGGCTTGTACAAAAATGGCTCTCATTTTTTAACCTCAAATGCTTCTGCATTTGTAACAAAGCCAAAATATTTCATCGTCTCTCACCCCAGTTAAGGAAAAAGGACTGATTTTTTTTTCCT
This sequence comes from Notiomystis cincta, assembly GCA_013398075.1. Lineage (NCBI taxonomy): Eukaryota > Metazoa > Chordata > Aves > Passeriformes > Notiomystidae > Notiomystis > Notiomystis cincta. Next base: position 104,101 of record VZRX01007294.1, on the reverse strand, counting down.
TTGGAGATCCTTAATAGGTATAAAGACAAATGATAGAAACAATATTTTAAAAATCACTTCACAGCAGTAGGCATAAGTCTTCTATTCATCATTTGAAATTTACATACATGTAGATATCTATATAGATATATTTGTCTGGACCCTGTACCATCTACTGGTCTGACATCTGGAATGTGGGTATCTTTCACCTGGACTGTGACCCTCTGTTCTGGGTGGTGCTGGTAGATACCCATCTGTCATCTGTTTACTGGGGAAGCTGCACATTAGGCTCCTGTGCATGCATGACATGAAGGGTCTCTGGGAAAATGAAGGCTTAGAGGAGTGGGAACCTCAAATGTTTTGAGGGGATTGGAAGGAAACATGGACGTGTGTCAAGACCAGTGTGTTTGATATGGGCTCTGGAGGAAGTCATGAATGGAGCTGGTGGCACTCAACCTCGGAGGCTGAAGCATGGCTCTGCTGCTTGAACATTTGCTGTTCTCAGCCCTGATCATGAGCAGAAGGGAAAAGTAATTTTCCCCAACAATACGTTACATGTTCCATTGACTGAAATGATGCATTTCTCAGCCAGGTCTTTATTACAATTCCAGCTGTGAATCACTGCTCTAGATTTCCCCTAGCACAACTGAGATCAGAGTCCCTTCCACTCAATGTGTCACTATCAGAATGCTGAAAATCAATCAATGATTACAATTTGTGATTATTTGTGTATCTACAGGAGTAGCATGTATTGATTCCCAATCTCTACATTGCCCTTTATGCTGACAGCCGTATAATGAAGAAAAACAATAAGAAAGAAAAAAAAAGAGATCAAATAAAACAACTCCTGTATAGTCTATGTTGTTGCAACTGGAATGAAGTAGTAGTAAGCATGTTCAACTACAGCATTACCAATTTTAGATTCATTTTATAGAGAATCAAGAAATTAAAAAAAAATATAAAATATAAAATAACAATGGATTAATGCATTGTCTGGAAATTAAAAACAAAAAAGTGAATTTCTTGGTCTGAAACCATACTAAGTGCAATGTGAATGATTTATTCAAGGAAGAAGGAAAACTACCTACAATCTGGGGAAACTACATGAGGGAGTTGAACTGCATATGCCCACAAAAAACAAAGGAAGAAAATACATTTTTTTCTTCCTTTTAGGCTTCTGGGATTAATAAGCAAAGAGGAACTTGAGTGCTAAATTTTTTTATGTTAAAAGGCTCATTTGCAAAAAGACAAAGTAAATGGAAGAAAAATAATTTATGCAGTGAACTGCTAATCCAGCTGTTTTGCTTCTGGGCTTAATTGGATTTACCTAGAATTGATATTTGGTGTCAGCATGTGTTATATCATCAGCACAAGCAATAGTTACCAAACATAAAGAATCCTATGCAAGGCAAAATATTAATTTATTTGGCTCATACTTATTGTAATCACTTTTTATTCACGTATGTTACTACTTAGTATTCCTGCTTGATGCCATTTCATATATGTGATCCAGTCTTAGTTATTCTACCTTAATATCTGAAGCAGTTTGGCAGTGTAGAAGACTCGTAGCTGAACAAAATGGGCTAGGAAATGGTTATTCATATCTTGTTCTGCCTTCCAGGCAGCTGTGCTGGCTATAAAAGTGTGCATTGTACCTAATGGCAGGTGGGTGACATCTGAGTTCTTGAGTAAGACATATACTGTCATATACAGTACCTTCAGCAACAAGAACTTTGCTGGTTCGTTCTGGGAATGGGGAGCTACCCTCAGTGACTGAGCAATATTTGTCAGCCAAGAAACTTCCCTGACATATAAATGCAAACCTGAATCCGTGCAGTGAAGCGGGGAAATTGGAGTCTTTCTGCAGTACAGGGGAAATAAGGTTTGAGAAGGATGTATTTCATTAAAAGCATGCATCTCTGATTCTTCAGAATGGCCAAATTATTTTTCAACTGCATTAGATGATAAATATGGCATTTTTATCCTTGGTGAGATAGTAGCAATCCATGATTCATTATACACAGGTATTGAGCAGATGTTTGGACATTCTCTCCTTTCCAGCCTGCAAGTTTTTTTTTGGTGGTCTGTTCACTTTGCCTCATTTGTGGTGATTGTTTTCCTCAGTAACAATCCTGAATCCTCTGGTGATAGAAAATCTTGAAAAAGCCAAATAATGAATGCAACAAGTGACAAATAGGCATGAATTGAGCATGTTCTTGCTCATGAATGGATATCCCTATTTGCTGCTGAATGCAATGGAACCTGTTCCCCCTTCTCCAGTCCCTGTTCCCAATATAATTTAAAGAAATTATCAGCGGCTATGCTCCGTTTCAGGGCAGTGAGTGATTCTGCAGCTACATGGCAATATATGGTGGGCAAATGGTGCACACTCCTCAGCACAGGGGATTGATTTTTAAGAGTGGAGAATAATGCAGGAGGTGATCTCAGCTGAGTATTCACCATCAGAGTCTCAGCTTCATTTGATCAGCTGTGCTTGTGAACCCAGCCCTGAACCTGAACTGCTGCTAGACCTCAGCAAAGGAGAGCTGCCTCACTCCCCATCTCCTTCTAGTGCTTGCAATCCACACTGTCCACCTGTTCACTGTCATTTCTGCATGCTCTAGATGGGAGAGCAGTTGGAGACTGTCTCATTTGTTGTGGCCTTCAGTCCAATGTCCACTAAGCCCCAGGGTTTGTGGTCCTTCCCCAAAGCACACCCAGAGCCTGGCAGCTCTGCCCTCTGTCCTCGTGCCGTGGCCACAGCCTGGCACGCCAGCATTGCCTCCGCTCTGGGGTGCAGTGAGAAAGAGGTTCCTCTGGTGACATGCAACAAAGTGGGCCCCTTCCAAGCCTCCCAGTAAAACACCAACTGCAACACATTATCAGCATTATCTGAGCCAGCAATGTTCTGATGGGTTTGAATTAGATGCAAACAAGATCATTCCAAAAGCAGAAAGTGATTATTATCACACCTCTTATTATTATTTGTTGTGAGCTGGCAAATACTTTCACACCTCATATGATTGTTGTGAGCTGGCAAATAGAAAAACCCAGAATCCTGGAATTTCTGTCACCAAGAACCAGACAAGTGGAGCTGCCACACCTTTTTAAGCACCTTAGGTAGATCTGGCTGCATCACCAGCTGTCCAGTGAAGGAAGCATTTAGAAACTTGCTGTGGCTGTGGCTGTGGCTGCTGCCAATGGGCCTTTGGCCACAGTCTCCTCTCTAAAGCACAGGGATAGGGTATGTGTTTGGGACCTGGAAGTCAAACAGGGGAAGATTAATTTCTTAAAATAATCTCTGCCACTGGGCAGAGTGTTTAGAAGTGTTTCATCTTTGACCTCTGCAGGGTTTTCTCTAGGAGGTAAATTTGAACTTCGTTTCTTATTTTGCTTATAATGTAATTCATTGTTGATGCAGCTCCACTGCTTCCAACATCTTCCTGTTGGATGACCTGCAGAGGGAGAGAAGTTTAGTAGCTCTGTCCACCAATACTTATGCCTGAGGGGTGATTATTCCATCGCAGCTTGCTAGAGGAGTGCCAGCCTCCGAAGTAAATACAGCAAGCAAAATGGGAAACATTTGCAAAAGGAGCTGTGGAAGAGGCAACGTTTTTTCTGCAGATAGCTTAACTTGTGGTTAGGATAATAAAGGTTTGCTATAATTGAGCAATTTGGATAGAGTAAGAGAATGTGAAAGTGAGTATTTTGCTAGGTATTTTGTCAGGGAATGTAGGGCTGATATTATTTTTCATTCCTCTGATGTCCTTCTCTTTGATATTGGTTACCCCCATGGATGAGAGATGAACTGGCCCTGTCTTTCAGAGCAGGCGTGAATGAGGATTATTCCTACCATACCTTTCCAGCCATGGGAAGTACCTCTGCTAGTGACATTTCACAAGTGGGAGAGGGTGGCAAGGTAGGCCTGTGGGAAAGAAGGGACAATTTAGGGACATTAGAAGGAATTTCTTCATGGAAGGTGTGGTTAGACATTGGAATGGGCTGCCCAGAGAGGTGGTGGAGTCACCATCACTGGAGGTGTTTAAGGAAAGAGTGGACGTGGCATTTTGTGCCATGGTCTAGTTGGCATGGTGGTGTTTGGTCATAGGTTGGACTGGATGATCTCAGAGGTCTTTTTCAACCTGATGGATTCTGTGNCCAGCCTCCGAAGTAAATACAGCAAGCAAAATGGGAAACATTTGCAAAAGGAGCTGTGGAAGAGGCAACGTTTTTTCTGCAGATAGCTTAACTTGTGGTTAGGATAATAAAGGTTTGCTATAATTGAGCAATTTGGATAGAGTAAGAGAATGTGAAAGTGAGTATTTTGCTAGGTATTTTGTCAGGGAATGTAGGGCTGATATTATTTTTCATTCCTCTGATGTCCTTCTCTTTGATATTGGTTACCCCCATGGATGAGAGATGAACTGGCCCTGTCTTTCAGAGCAGGCATGAATGAGGATTATTCCTACCATACCTTTCCAGCCATGTGAAGTACCTCTGCTAGTGACATTTCACAAGTGGGAGAGGGTGGCAAGGTAGGCCTGTGGGAAAGAAGGGACAATTTAGGGACATTAGAAGGAATTTCTTCATGGAAGGTGTGGTTAGACATTGGAATGGGCTGCCCAGAGAGGTGGTGGAGTCACCATCACTGGAGGTGTTTAAGGAAAGAGTGGACGTGGCATTTTGTGCCATGGTCTAGTTGGCATGGTGGTGTTTGGTCATAGGTTGGACTGGATGATCTCAGAGGTCTTTTTCAACCTGATGGATTCTGTGATTCTGTGATTCTGTGATTTTGTAAAACTGGCCTGAGCAGCAGTGTCTAGAAGAGACATCTTTCAGAATTCCTGTGTATTATTTTTCTTATGTCTTTACATCACAGCCTCTGGATACAAGACAGCTTTGGGGGTCCAGATTTTCATCAGCCCTAGAATTACTGCTGTTCATGCTCATGCCTACCTTAATGATTAAATATGTCACTTAATAGCAATTTAAACAAGCAAAATAACCTCTGCTTTTCATTTGTATCTAGTCCTCTACTGAGCATGATAAAGAAGTTTTGGATCTTTGCGGTACTGAATGGGGACTATTTTTTCCTGAAGACCTGAGCAGCTTCCAAACTGGGCTTTTCCATATGGTTATTATTTGTTACAGCTAGGACAAATAGTCCTAATACTTCTATCTCTTCAAACTTATCATCTTTCTGTCTGCTTGTATTATCCACAGGTGCAGCTGCTGCCTTATCATTAACAGAAATACTAGGAAAGAAGGAATGATGTGTGTGTTCATAATATTTTTAAAGTGTCAGACACCTTAATTTTTAGGTATAATAGTGGTAATATGAGCAAATTATAATTAGCTTATTAATTTGGCCATTTTTAGAACACAGGCAATAGTATGCTTGGGGATATGTACATGGGGAATGACAGGAAAGATTTCTGCTTGTATGCTCTGAAATTTGGGAAACCAGTGTAAATGAAAACAGGACAACACAACATGTTGATATTAATACATGCCTCCCACAAATCACAGGAAAGCCTTGCAGTAGACAACTAAAAAGGCTGCTTATACATTCAAGAAACAGTTGTGGTAGAAGCTCGTGCCAGCTTAGCGTTATAGACAAAGCTAGAATTTATATTATTGTTTGTTGATGAAAAAACCCTGTCATTTGCTGGACTAGTCCAGTAAACTAAGCACCAGTTACCAGTTACGAGGTAACCTGCATGTGGTTTTCCTTGACATCTCAACAGAAAGCAGTGTCGACTGGAACTCCATAGATGGCAGCATTTCACAAAGAACTCGAACAACTCTTTCCTTCCTTTCTTCCCTTTATATTTCCATTCCTTTCCTTTCCCCCCTTTTTTCTTTTT
>VZRX01007294.1:0-98122 GCA_013398075.1 Notiomystis cincta | reverse complement strand
CCTTCCCCTTCCTCTTCCCCTTGCCTTGCAGGGCCCCTTCCCCGATCCACTGACAGGATTAAGAATTCCTGTTGCTTTACAGGAACTAAATAAATACTTTCAGAATTTTGAAAACCTCTGAACTGTATCTGAGTAGTTAGAAAATGTTTATAGTATGAAAAGATACCAATAGATATTTATAGCATTTAAATCATTGCCTCAGACTGGTGTGAATGGGATTCTGCAAGCAGACTGCATTACCCACTTTTGAATAATTTTGTCATATACTAATGTGATGGGACTACGACTTCAAGAGAACAACTGTATGTTTGTGTGTTGGGGTTTAGATTTTAGTTTTGGTGTGTTTTTTTGAGGACTGAGCAGGTGTCAGGTTAGAAAGTATCTCAAAATAAAATAGAAAAGTATCAAAAGGGCAAAGTCTTCACTTAACATATCAGAGTGAATTACTTCAAGTTCTGTAATATTCCTACTTTATTAATATATCAAATAAGACCTGCACTGCTTCAAGACAAAAGTCTTGAAATTTGTGTTGCATATCAAGAAGAACTTTCTTTCTGCAAAGATTTGTTGTGAGGGAGTTCTAAGTTTTCTCCCAAATTAGCTTTTAGACTGATGTAAATCTTCTTATCCTCAGTGGTTTTTGCATTTCTGTGAACCTGAAAAGGGAGCAATGAACCTAATTTTGAGTTACACATGCAAAAAAAAGATGATATATAAGAAGCAATAATGTTGTTGAGTCATAATTGAATATTGGAATTACAAATTGAACCATTTTATAACATAATTAGTTCTCCAAGAGGACAACAGATTTTGATCAAATGGAAAAAATAGCTGAGAAGTAAAATGTAGAAATGTAGAAAATATAATATATGCAGCTGGTGTAAAACATTTAATTCCTCGGTGACACAAGCATTTGACAAATATACCTATTCAGTTGTTTTTATAGAGGATTCAGGCTTATGTGAACAAATCTGGCCATTTGCCCACAATCCAGTTGGGTTTGGAGTCTGGATGATTGTGTTTATACTAATCCCTGCAGATTCTACTGAATTTGTTGAACCTCAGGAATTAAGTCTAAGCATGTCAGAAAAATGTGGCCATCTTTCCATTTGGTCTGGGCTCCTCAGGGTAATATTTTACCTTGATATAATTTTCCATTTGCAGGTTATAATTTTCCATTGGCCAGAAATGTGAGAAATCTGGGTGGAGTATTAAATATGTGTGAAGAAGTTCCTCCTGAAGTACCTGGATATTGCTGAGCTTGTTGAATCTGAGAAGGCAGCATTTAGGTGGGAAGACTATCTTTTTACCAAAAACTCAGACATGTTCCATGTGATTCTTCTCTAATGATTTGTTATCTGTTTTTATGAGTGTTGATGTATCTGTCTCCTTCCATCTTCATAAATAGCAAATTATTGTGACCATATTGCCCAGTTCTCAGGAGATCCCTGAGAGTCGATGTGGTTAGGAACTCACTCATAGGGAAGGTGGCACACCACAGGTAAAATGTCTTATCGGCTATTTTAGACATTTAAAATAGGTATTTCATATGCTAAGGTATGTGGGAGATTGGACTAATCACCAATTTATTCGACTTTTTGATGTGTGCATGTGTGTCTCTTGTCTAATAACCTATTGTGATCACAAAACCTTTGTAACAAAAGCACTGGATTTGACTAAATTATTCGTTACCAGCTATATGTGGAACACGTGGGTTCAAACCGTGGTTCTGCCACAGATTTCTCATGTAACCTCGGGCAAGACAATTTATCTGCCTAAAAATTAGGCACCTAATCTCAGCCAGTCATCTAGGCTCCCACTATAGTCAGGGTGAGAGATAGGCACCTCCAGAAGGCAGCTGTAAGCCCTGGTTTAGACCCCTACCTTTGAAGAAGATGAATCACCCCCTGCAGGTGCCTGTATCTGCACCCATTGATACTGAGGGAGCCTGAGTGTCTGGCCCACTCAAGTTGCTTCTGGCCCACTTCAACAAGTTGCTGAAGTATTAAGTAACTAAATAAAAGTAAGAAACATTTCACTACGGGTATCTCTGTGCCTCGTTTGCCTGTGTGCACTGAGAGGAATTCAGCCCATTTGTGAGGGGTGATAAAGCAGACACATAAGGGCAAGATGGTTTTGGGTGGTTTGCAAAACTTGGTTTGTCAACATCACAGGCTTTACAGTCTCAACATGTAGGAACCAAGAGGATGATTTTGTTTTCAGATATCAAAGTATATTCCATGTTTGCAAGGGGAGGCACTCTCACTTTCTGTTAGACTTAGGGATAGAGATATAGAGCAGAAGGAAACAGATGTATTTAATCTAAAAATGCTTTTCTTTTAGCTGTGAACATTTTTAAAGATATCTGTGATCTACACAGGTTTTGTATCTTTGAACTAGATGTCAAGTGGCACTAAATGTGAATGCAGCCATTTGTGTTCAACTTCTTCCTGCTGATGAACCAATCCTGAACCCTTTAATCATGATTCTGCAAGAAAGATAGGAATTTAAACAAGAAGGAAGGTCCATGTTGGTCTGTGAAGTTTTTACCTCATCCTGCACTTTTGTATTTATTGCCAGCTATATCAGGAGGGTTTGCTCCTCTTCTAATTTAGTCAGCCCTTTTAGACAAGTCTTGTCAATTATAAGGGAGTTGTTCACAGTGGGAAGGGACATGTTTGTAAATGCAAGAGAGACCATGAGCTATATGGCCTTGTGCTACAGTCTGGTACCATCACCTGAGGCTATCCTACATCAAGGTCAAGAAGACAATGTTAACCACAAGGCCAAAGATGATTGCAGGAAGAGGCACAAACTTTGATTCTTTTCTTTGTCCAAATGCATGAGATAGGTAGAGTGTTTTGGATAGGGGAACTGGAATCCAAAATGGAACAATGGAAGGAATGTTTTTCCCTTTTCTATTTTCCTTGGGACTGTTGTGTTTCCATGCTGCTGCAGATAAATCTCCCTTTCTAAGTAATAGAGGATTGGGGAAGTGGGTTTATATGTGCATTTGAAAATGCATGCAGAATTGACATAGAAAAACACATAAATAGCTAAAATTTGGATTAGATGTCTTTGAAATATTTTTTTTTAAATAAATGTGATGTCTCTCTGATCTGCAGTATGATTTAAGAACAAAGTATATGGAAGCATAGAGAACTCTTATACATTCATACTTTTCATTAATCTCTAAAATGGACAGTTGAAAAGGGCAGAAGCACAGGCTTACATGCTGCAATATATACTTATTTTCAAAAAGAAAGATGCAGCTGAATCTCTTATACTTTGAAATCAGGCCTAGGGTGTCTAATAAAAACTCATGGCTTCTTGACTTTTAGACAGGGAACTTTGATCACATACTTGACAATGGGGATTGTTCTGTGGAGGTAAAGAACAACTTGCTGATTTAAGCATATTCATTTTTCTCATACTATTATGTGAAAGCTTATGATCATGAAGAGTGAATTTCTAGGTGTCCTTTCGTCTGTCTCTGCTTTTCTTTTCATCTGCAGTAAAACAATATTAAAAAAGAGAGAAAATAATAAGAAAAGGTAGTATATAGACTGAACTAAAGGAAAACAATTTCTTTATTTCCCTAGAAAACAAGGCTGCTGTTTCAGATGACATTTTTGGTTTTGACAAAATTGTCAAAAGAGATTTAACTCCTCTCTTTCCAGATCATAAGATTTCTGTAAAAGCAAGAGCGCCAAGCAAAGGAATTCCTCTGTCTATTATTAAAGACAGATTGGATTTAGCAAACTCGGTGTTATTTTGAGATAAGAAAATTGCACAGAAATAAACAACTTGACATTTTACTTCCTCTTTACACTCTGCCAGAGATGGAAACCACATGAGTGTAGGCATACTGGCTTGGAAATATGAAACATGACAAATCTTTGTTTTGTTTTGTTTTCAAACTCTAAGCTGAAGAAATTGCAAGCTTCCCAGTGAATTATAGTAAGGTTTCCCTGGGCAACCCATGATTCTTCAGAACCTTTTTTTGTGTGTGTGTTTTCAAAAACTGTTAAGCCAAGCTAGTAATTGTTTATTAGTCCTCAGTGTACAGTTCAAGCCAAATAATTGCAAACATACCCATTCTTATATCATCTTAAAACTACTGATACTAAAGGGAAGCTGTTTCCTCTTAGTGGAAAAGGCATATTTTGTTATTAAATGGGACAATGAGTCATATAAAGTGTGGCCCCACTGCAGTCAGTTGGAAGGCTTGCCCTTGAGTTAGTGGGACACAGTTCCATCCACATGGCTGCCATATCCCTTTTTGTACAGTGCCAGTGCACTTTTGTGCTTGTTGGAAGCAGAACATCAGAGCTACATACATTGACTGTCCCAGTCCTAAAGTGTGCCTCGTGTTCCCTTTTGAAGGTAGATTGTGAAGGATGAGGAGAAGGAAATATTGGTGGAAAGATTAAAAAATCCTTAATGTTGAAGTGCACATGTTTTTTATGAGTTAGCAATTGTTTACCCTCCATTACCTGATTTTTGCCAAGTTAAATCAAGCTATTCCATTGGCATGATTTTATAACGGGAAAAACATTTTTGGAAACTAAACAGTGAATTAGATATTACTTCATTATGTGATTTTTATCTTGAAAAATAGATGTACATTTTATTTCAGGAAAGTTCCTAACCTTTCTTTAATTGCTTGGTGTGCTGCTCAGTTATCATAAGAAGTTATGAAGGATTTTGTATGCTTTTGTTACCAAGTACTCTGCTTATTTCCAAGAGGAGTTAAACAGTCTCTGAAGAGCTGGGACAGAGTTTAAATGAAGACCTGAAAATGCAGTAGATAGGTCAGACTTGGATTTTACTGCCACTATGGGTAAAACTCAGGGACTAGTATTAAAAAGTCCAAAGCTTGAGCTTTGGAATCACTTTCAAGTTGACATAACTCGTATGCTTTACTTAATTCATTACATCAAGCCCCTGTGAATTTCACCTGGTGTTCCCCATTTCTGATATTAGTCCTTCTGTATTTTTTCTGCATGTCTTGGGGTGATATGAAAAATACAGCATCATAAAGTCACCCCAAGACACTGAGATAAGGCAAATCACTTCCCAACCAGAGGATAGATTAGTTAGTATTTGGATTGCATTTTCAAATATTATATATAATACCATAAATAATATGGATAAGTATAATTTAAGATTCTGAAAACCATCTCCAAGATATGGAGAACAACCTTACCAGTCCTCTTTAAAAACAGGTCTGTTGATACTCTGGAGATACACTGTACTAACAAGACATGTAGGGAAAAAAATCACCAAAAACTACTGTATTTTATGTAAGGTAGAATTTAACTTTATGAATAACTTAAGACAATAATTCTAGGGCTAGAAAAATTTAGTGTCTTGGATGAAGAGGCAAGGATTACTGTTTGTAGAGGCTGTTACCAGCCATAATATTGGTGGAAAGAAGGTGGCTTGTGAAATCACAGAGACATCAATGGAAAAAAAGCATTCAGGTAATCTATAGGGTCATTTTTTGAGACATATGAAAATGTAATTACTTTGACTTTTTAAAATATAGTCATTATTTTTACAATCATTTTTGTCCATATTACAGTGAATCTTCACCTTCTGTGCCAGCCAGTCATTACTTTATAAAGGGAAGAGGAAAGCACATTCCTTGTATTAAAAACTTACCTAGAAATGCCAAACAATACACTTTTCTGATGGACAATCTACTACTGTCTTGCACACTTTAAGTTTTATTTAGGAAACTTTAAAGAAACTTTTCCTTATGATAGAATATTTTTCATTGTAACATTTGACCTGGGTTAATTTAAGTATTAAGCTACAATTAGAAATTATTAGAAATTGGAAATTAAAACTCAGGTCTGCAGTTTATGATGTCTTGGACATTCCCCTACTCTTCCTGTGATTCAGAGATCACTCTTTTTGTCTTTATTTAGTCATATGTCATGAATGTCACAACTCTCTGAATGCCATAAGGAATATATAACCTGGCCAGGAAGCCAGGTCTACAGGAGAAAATAAATATGTCATATGTTTTCTTCTGACTTCCATAAGATAGTTTTAGTAGAAGAGCTGACCACCACTGAAGCAACTTTGACCGATTTATCAAAGTACATTAAACATTTCGATAGAAGAAAGCCTAAATTAAAGCCTAAATTTTGAGAGGAATCATACTGCTTTTTCATTGATTTATAGTCTTTGGTTTGTATTTCTTAATTTGGGACAGGTTGCCACTTTCTCCTAAAATGAGGATGCAAATAGAGTGTTTCTTCCTGGTTCTGTGTGAAGGATGGAAAAAGTCTTCTAGTGGTAATGGAGCAAAACACAATGAATTATCTATAGTAAGAAATCACTGCTGGGCCTGGTTGGTATCTCCTGTATCCTAATCATGTGCTCAAGAGAGAGAAAAAGAGACAAGCTCACATGCTAATCATTTATAGCATCTGATGGTAAAAACCAAAGGAAAGTAATGGCAATATTCTCCTTTGTTTCTTTTTGATTTTGATTTTATTTATTTTGCTTTAATTTTTTAATGTATGATGTTCTGCCACGTTTCCCTCATTTTCTGTCATCATTTTGTAAGTCGGGAGAAAAATTCCATTCTTTTAGCAACTCTGTGAAGCTGACCAATTTTTATTTGGTAAAAAGACATAGTGCAACTTATCGTATTATCCTAGAAGCCTGTTTTTTCCCATGCATTCCAATGGTGATCTCCATTTCCTCTGCTCTAATCAACCCCATCAGCACAGGAAAATAATCTGCTTCCTATTTCATTTTAAAGTCTCCTACATTTTTATATATCTAAGACACTTTGAAATAGTTTTTAAATGCCTAGCTATCAAAAAACCCCATTGGTTTGGTGGATGATCCTTTTCATAGAAATAGTTCCATTACCTTCAGTTTTGCTCTGAGACAGGAACAAGTGTGATGGAGGGAAGGATGTTCCACAAGAAAGAGTGGGATTGGATCCAAGGGTAAAGGTTGCTCATCTGGTGCAGCATTTCAAGATTAAAGTATCCCTGTCTGTTTCAGACAGGTTTTAGAGTGTCTTTCCAGTTTCTCCCAATAAGCAGTCTTCTCAGCATTTATTTTCTTGAATCTGTGGACCTGGCATCCTGTGTCTGAGTCCTTTTTATCTGAGGAGGTGGTCTTCTAAAGTGCCTGAGCCCAAATGCCTGATTAAAGGGTGTCTGACAGCTCTCATGAACTGTGGCTTTTTACAGGCTGAGTACCATAAATTAGGGTGATATTCCACTAAAAATACACTCTTAAATAGATTACTTATGTGAGTAGCATGAACTCGTCCTTCCTTATTTTTTTGTCATGAAAGGCACTTGATCTTATTCAGTTACTTAGTGTGCTGTGGTAGGATTGAAATAGAATGGAGTGTTGTATTGCAGAACTGTAGTGAGTTATTGTGGTCACAGTCTCTCCTCTGACTATTTGCAAATTTGCATTTTACTAACGGGAGAATCATAAGCTAGATTAAAACAAGAGTCTTTCTTTCTTTCTTTCTTTCTTTCTTTCTTTCTTTCTTTCTTTCTTTCTTTCTTTCTTTCTTTCTTTCTTTCTTTCTTTCTTTCTTTCTTTCTTTCTTTCTTTCTTTCTTTCTTTCTTTCTTTCTTTCTTTCTTTCTTTCTTTCTTTCTCTTTCTTTCTTTCTTTCTTTCTCTCTCTCTCTTCAGAAATGGCAAAAATTATGCTCTTAAATTTTGTTGTGAAATATCTCTCCTTTTCAGGGAAATATATTTTCTAGATGGATTGCCACTTGCAGAGTATGCTATACATCTTTGTTAAATCATTTTCTGTCTCTGTAGAAATAGCAGTTTAGTTTTGTGGTATTTTTTAAACAAAATGACTGAGCATTTAGCACAATTATGTTCAGCACTATAATCTTTTTTTTTTTCATCTTTTGTTGAGCCATCCTTTAACAGGGAATAAAAAATGAGACACACTGTAAGCTATTTTGCATAAATGAATAATTATGATTGCCACATATTGCCAATTGTAATTAGAGATAATAATGCTAGGGTTTTGGAGCTTTTACTCGTGCATTGCTTCTCCAAGCAAAACAGAACTTTTGTAACATTCATCCAGTTAAGTGAACAGATTGGGTTTTCTAAACACACACACACACACACACACACAGAGACACACACACGTGTGCTTTTCTTTGCCACTGTATCTTTTTTAAATGATAGCTTTAATTAGTTGATGGTAAATAAGTAAATAAATGACACACTATAAATAGTAGGCTCTTAGCAAAATTTGAGGCACATTAAAGATAACACACTTTTGGGACTTGCAGATCAGTTAGCAAGTTGTCTGAGCATTAGAGGGAAATTGGCAGCTGCTTACAGTTAGCAACCAAAAATGCTGTAGGTAGTGTGTGCATGTGCAGATCATTTAAGGGCTCAATTTCCCTTATTTACATTCCATCACCTCTGGGATTTGAGAAAGGGTTGTTGGATCATTTTTTGTTGGGCGTTTTTTGTTTTGTTTGTGTGTGTGTGCATGTGGAGAGGGGCTTGGCTCCTGAAAAGTGCTGAGTTAAGAAGCAGTGCTGGCATATCTGCTCACAGAACAAGTTGCTCACTGCTGCTGTGGTAAAACCTTCACTTTAAGTGGTTCTCGGATGCTGTGCATCCACACTGACAGGAGAGCTTGGCGTGGTGCTAGACTAAAAAACAATGCTGTTTAATCAGGTGTGGAGTGCTGGCTTATTACTTTTGCCAGCAGCTTTGTTTTACTTGGACTGCATAGCCTTGTAAGAATTCAAAGCCGTTGCAATATTGCTGAAGAAGCTTTCTGAGATGTGTAACTAACCATAATGCTGTATCTCCAGGGTACTGAATGAATGCAGCAAACGAACTGTACTTTGCAACTGTCTCATTTTCCTAGGAAAAATGGACCAACTTCGGGAATTGTTGTTCAGCTCCCAGTCTCAGTGGGAGTTCTGTCTGAGCACAGAGAGACTAGAGCCTAAACAATGAGCATTAAATTTGGCCTCTTCATCTCAGGATCTCACAATTCTTTTGGAAATGTTAACAAATTAAGGTTCACATCCCCCACCCTCTAAAATAACCCTGTTCCTCTTTCAGAGATGGGTAAAGAGGATCATGAATCAGGGACAACAGCAAGAGCTACAGATCAAAAATCTGACTTTAGAGAAGGCTGCTTCATTGTCATTGTTCATTATTTTCCATAGCCCTGTTGATCCCCAATCTCTCATTACGCTTCTCAAGAGTTTTCACAACTGGAGTTGAGGGCATTTGGACGTGATTTTCCACATGGATTATTTGATGCATTTTCCTCATTCTGCATATCCTGACTTGACTTTGTCACTTAAACCCTATTTGGAAGGGTGCTGCAGCCATTTCAGGTTACAAATCCCGCTGTTTTGCCTACCACAGAATGATTTAAATGCAAACATAATCTCTGTTCCTTGCCCTGCAGAAGCTTTCATGTGGCGGCACATCTCACAATTAGGCCACACCTAGCTGAAATCTCCCAAAGGAGTGCTCTAGAAACTATTACCCTCTTTAGGGATTGGTAACCTGGCATAGATAAAAATAGGGGGAAGAGAAGACCCAATACTGTCTTAAAATATATTTTTTAACGGAATTTGAAAATTATTTGACTAGTTCTGCTTTCCTTCTTGGACAAGGGATGTATCAAAATGCTCTCCAAGTAGTTTGTGCTTATAAAAAAGGTTAATCTTCTATTCTCAGAGCAGAATCTGTATAATAGGTTAGTATCTTAGACAGAATTCTAACAGAGTTTTACAGGCTTTATAGTACCACCTTCTCACCATTCAAGATCACTCAGCGAGGTTGTTGTAACAGAAGACACAGTTTTTGAAAAGAATGGTATCAGAAAAATATTTGCTGTATTTAATTTGCTTTAATATAGTGTGTTTACTACTTACATGAATTCCTAGTTGCTCTTTCTATTTTCCTCATATCTGCTGTTCTCTATTCCCTACTTCTTCATCCTCTTCTTCTTCCCTGGACACTTCCTGAAACTTTGTTCCCTTCTTTTTCTCTTAGCTGAATATTCTGCACCATTCCTTTGTAAGCAGATTAACAAATGGTCACCTTCTTTCACTCGATCTTTCTCTGCAGTGACCTTCTTGAGGTTTCAAGTTTGCTGATTTTCTCAGTGTTTTCTCAGAACTCAAAGTCATGTGCTCATTCTCTATTTGAAAAGCTGTTAGCTGTTGTCTGGGGTTTTTATCTTGTGATGGTTCAGTATTTTCCTTTCTCTTTTTCGGTTTCTCTAGACAAATATAGTTCTTTGCTGTTACAGATAATGCTGCAGACATGAATTTTCTATCCCTTTAATTAAACCATGGCACCTCTTCTATTGTCTTTGCTTGAACAGGTATGTTGCCTTTTAAGGTTTTCTCATATATGTTCCACTGCTTTTAAGTTAATTTTCAAACTGTTCCTATGATCTCTTTTTTTTCTGCCCTTCATTTGTAGGATAAATTCAACAGAAACTTTTGGGGCCACTCCATTGCCTACATTTCAAAGTCTCCTTTAAAATTCTCCTTGCCTTTCTACATTTCTCCAAATGTCATAAACTTAAGTCTATTGTCCACTGCTTATCGTTCTTATCAATATTTTCTCTATGTTTTTTACTGTTTGGATATCAATTTTTTAAGCATTAATAACTTTCCTTATATTGGAGTTGTAATCTCTTGCAGCTCTAATCATTGGATTAATCTTTATGTGATGCTGATTGCCATGGAGATGTCAGTCTAGGACTGGCTTTCTTAGGAATTGTGGAAACACAAGTAAAAGGTTAATGCCACTTCAGTCTGGAATCAAACACCTGAAATGCATCCATCCTGCAACCCCATTATAGAGTTTGCTCAACAGCTCTTTTCTTCTCACGTACAGTGAGACAAATTCCTCCAAAGTTGTCCAAATAAACTTCAGTCTTAACTAGTCCAGAAAACACTTTGGTTTTTGTATATTATTACATGCAAAGATCCCTGGCTAAAGATTCCTAATGAGCCTGAGGACTATATGGTGCGAGGAGCACCACAGGGGTCGTTGGTTCCCTTCATTCATTTTAGGCCACTCTGTGCTGCCAAGTTCACGAATGTTCAAGCCGAGCACACAAGCTCAGTTAAACTAAATCCCTTCGGTATATACTCAAGGCCAAAGACAGGGAAGTACAGGCAAAAAGGAGGAGAATGGGGCAGTGACCCTCACAGCTACAAGGGACTGAACTTTACGGTGTGTCAACACCATAACTGAGGAAGCTTAAAGAAGTACACAAAGACTGGGGCTAAAAGGATCTCTTTGCTCTTCCTTACCACTTTCCCTACCCAAACAAAAAAGGGCTCATTTCAGTTAATGACATCTTTCAGAAACAAACCAGCAAAAAAATCCCCAACAGAAAAACCTGAGATTACCCACACATGAGCATGGTGCTGATAACCCCAAGGCTGTGGGTTCAGTCCCCCATATGGACTATTCACTTAAGAGCTGATGATCCTCGTGAGTTCCTTCCAACTCCAAATATTCTATGATGCTGTGAAATGATGAATCTCAGAATCACAGGCTGGTTGGAGTTGGAAGGGACCTCTGAATATCATGTGTTTCAGCCCTTCTGCTTAAACAGGGTCCTTTAGAACAAGCTGCTCAGGACCATTTCTAGCTTTTGAATGTTTCCAAGGATGGAGAACCCTCCGTGTCTCTGGGCAACCTGTGCCAATGTTCAGTCATCCTCACTTATTCCTCAGTGAAAAAGTGATTCCTGATGTTCAGAGAGAACCTCCTGTGTTTCAGTTTATGGTGTTGACTTTTGTCCTGTCACTGGGCACTGCTGGAAAGAATCTGGGTCCTTCTTCTTTACAAAACCTCCCTTCAGGTGTTTACATACATTAATAAGATCTCCCTGAGCCGTCTGCCCTCTAAAAGAACAGTCCTGGCTGTCTTAGCCTTTCCTCATGGGAGAGATGCTCTAGTCACTTCATCATCTTAGTGGCCCTTTGCTGAACTATCTCTTGTGGCTCCATATTTCTGTTGTCTCACAGCTAAGTTGTGAAACACTTAGCCCTTCCCTTTTAAAAAATGCATTTTCAGATGAAAACATCCAACTACTTCATCACAAATGTGTGAATAGCTTTTATCAATACAAATAATTTTCAAAAGGACAAAATATTAACCTTTTTCTTTAGTTCAAATCACATCAATGGATTTCTTGTGTGTTTTTTTTACAGATTACAGATTTCACAGGTCAACCTTTCTGTGCTATATTGGTACAATTCCTAGATAACTTCAATAAATTAATACAATAACTTCTGGTTTACAAAAGTGCAACTCTACTGAGATTTCGAAATTGATTAAATATTGTGTAGATTGTGTTTTTCATTTCAGGAATAGAATTTAAGCATTCATACTAATTTGTTTTCCTTGGTGTTATTAATGAATTTAAGACTCTTAGTATTTATAACATTACCAATTATTCTTAATGATTATCATTTTTCAGGGAGTTTTTCAAAGTATGAAAAATGCAAGTAAGCACCTGAGTGAGAGAAAAAAACTTTTGCCTAATAGTGTTAGTGGATTCTTTATTTAAAATATATAACCCATCTTCATTTTCTGGCTGTCTTAATAAACATATGAGTAAGAGATAGTATTTGACTGGGAGCTCATGTTTGCCTTGTCTTTTAAAATTAAATTAAAAAATCTCTCCAAAAATAATGATGCAGTATCCTCCTTTTTTTCTGATTTTCTGGTTAGCTGTATTTTTTTGCCTGCAATAACAAAGCCATGAAAAAAGACAGCAATCCCCTTGCTCATGTGATATAATTCCACACTCTGAGTGTGAATACTGGCAGATCAGCAGAATGAGCCATCTGCAAGCTATAAGCTGTGTCTTTGCATGAGTAGATTTAGGATAAAAAAAAATTGTCTGACCTGGAAGCCAAACATTACTTGGCATCTTTACCAGAGATCCCTGCAAGGCCAGCCATTGCTTGTGCTGAATTTGTGTCCTTTCTAAAATATACGTGCCTCCCTCTTGCCATCATATTTTATAGTGCATGTACATAAACGCACACAGAGAAATGTACACACACAGGGCTGCACCACGGGCCACCTCAGAGATGCTGTACTGCAGTTTAATGAATATCAGACTTCATAGTCTGTCTCTGCTGGATTGCCATGCTGGTGAATAATGAATATCATACTGCAAGGTTAATCCCAAGTGGCCAGTTTCCTGGTTTTAACAGGCTGAAGTGCTTGTAAATGTCTACAGTTCATGCATTGCACTGCGTAGGAACATGCACCTCTAAATCCTCGCCTTACTCAGCCCAGTAACTCTTGCTGAAGTCAAAGGAATTAGTCAAGGATGTAGCACAAGATGGATTTGTTCCTGCAGTCTTCCCTCTCCACCCCTCATCCCAGCTATTATCTCCCAAGCTGCTGAGGTTCCACCTCAAATAGAAGGGTTATACATTCTGCCAGTTTTTCCTTTTCATGTGTTGCTGTCTCCCTTGCTGCTTGCTCTGCTGCTCTGACATCCTGGTCCTCTGAATTATAGCTCGTGCCTCCAACTAATGAAGTCATTGGCAAAATTCCCGTTAACTTCATTCAGAGAATCATCCAGCTGAAATAGTGCTGACTCCTGAGAGCTCCTGAGCCCTTGTGGCATAAATGTGAGCTGCAGAGCCACAGGATTTATAAAGATTTGTCCCTAGATTATAGAACATTTGAGACAGGTGGAGTCTATGTTTTCAAATCATTTGCAAAGCGCCATTTTCATCTAATGCGCTCTAGAAATTACTGAGTGACAGTAACTCTTGTCAAATGACACAAAACCTCAAACTCGAGGCAGGAACAAGGAACACAGATTAGCCATTTGCCTTCACTGCCCTTGTGGAGATGCATGTGGGAAGGAACTAGAACAATACCTTCAAAAATAAATCCTTTTTTCCCCTCTAGTTTGTCTTTTTGGCTTCCTTCTCTATTCACCCCATTGGGAGAACTCGAATCTGATCAAACCTTCCCAGCTGTTCTAACTAAAAGTTATTGCCTAAATAGGGTATGTTTTTTGATCTCCTGTGCCTGCTTCAAAAAAGACCTGCTTTGAATTGCATTAAAATTTTCCCTCCCATTAAATTCAATGTCAGCAAAACCGGATTAAAACAAAAACAAATGAAAAGAAGTTCCCTTCTCCAGCATTAAAAGACATAGAGGTTTATTTAACACGAAATACTGTATGGCACGACCCTCCTCCTGCAATTGCAGAGAGCATTAGTGCTGCCTAACTGCTCTTTTAATATGAACTATAACAAGCTGGGGACATTCTCAGTCCTGGAACTGTAGGTGGTGACATCCTTTCACTACAAAAAGAAAAAGCAGGTGGCTGGTCATGCTATTAAGGTGTGATACAGGCATGACAGGTATATGATATAGGTATGATATAGGCATGAGTGAGAGGGAAATATTTGGTATATGAATGTAGGAACATATTGGCTCTGGAGAACAGTCTGGAGAAAAGGAGATTTCAGCAACCCAAATCAGGAAGTAACAATGCAGTCTGCAATGGGGAAAGGGTAGCTCTGTAAAGGCTCTTACTGCTTTGCTTGGCACCTGCTTGTATGAGCCTGGGAAATGTTGGCAGTGTTTGGGAGGGCAAAGTTGGCCTTCTTTATGCTTTTCACCTCCATACATCATAGTGACTTAGAGCACTTCCCTTTAAACTCTGTGCACTGTTGGCCATCTATAGAATGGAGCCTTTGTTCTGCCCACACTGATATTTATGCAACATCCATCTTTGTGCTTCATGACATTTAAATGACAGAGAGCTGGGCTGTGCCTCACTGTAATAACGTGGTCTCTGTTCTACCTGCCCTCCAGAGACTGAGGCCGTGTTTTGAGCAAACTGCCCAATTATTCTATTTAGGGAGCTGTAACACAAATGCTACAACAGAAGCAGGAACAAGTTTATAAAGCATGTGTTGGTACCAATACAGCTCTAGGTACCTAATGCTAAGCAAGCTGACAGCTTCATACAAGCACCTTGCTTCCACTCTGTGGAGCACCTTGTTCACATTTTCCCTTCCATGAGAAGTTAAGGATGCAGAACAACATTTAATGCCAGCAATAACCACATCCTGCCTTACAGCAGAGGGAACAGCAGGCAAGTTCTCGAAAACAGAAGCTAGAAATTGGATATCCAAGTAGGCACTTAACTATATGTCTACTGTGCTAATTTCCTAAAGAGCTTAATGCCAGTCCTGGAGTTTGAGGTCAGGCACGACAGCAGGAGAGGCAGCCATGTTAAGGGTCAAGGGCCCCTGGAGGCGGAAACTTCTGCCCATTCCCTGACTCATTTAGGTCAGACAGCGCTCACCAAGAGTTGGGAAAGCTCATTAAGATGAGGAATAAAAGAAGAGATGTTGGCTTTAGAGCAAGGAGAGCTGCAGTATGGGAAAATGGCCCCTGCAGCTCATGTTTTGTGAGAGATGGTTTCTTTTTCTTTTCTTCTTCTTTTTTTTTTCCCCTGAATTAATAAAGTCAGCCTGAGGGAAAAGCCTGAAAAAGATTTTGGCAGGATGTTAGTCCTTCCTGGGTTAGGGAAACAAGCCAATAGCCTTACAGGCAGCTGACTCTTTAATCACATATTTGGTATCTGGGAGAAAAATATTCTGAGGTAGCTAAGTGACCTCTAGAACCAAAACCTATTTCAAATGTTACTCAGAGATTTAGGAACCAGGGAACCGTGTGAAGCCCATCCATCATCTTAGCCCTTCTAAAGGCTCAGAATGTTATCATTCCCTAAAGTTAGATTTTTTTGTTCTGTTTTGTTTGGGATTTTTTTTTGGGGGGGGGTGGAGGGGGTTGGGTTTGTTTTGTTTTGTTTTGTTTTTCTGGTCCTGTGACATTTTGTAGTTGAGACTTTGGATTCTGTATGACATTGTCATGCTTCGAAATATTAACTTTGATTTTCTGTTCCCGAAGTTCCAGCCGGGCTCAGTTGGTTTCATGGGAATTCAGACCCTTTAACAGCCTTTCAAAGCACGGAATCACAGATATAAGTAGTTGAACATAGACTTCTCTCTCCAAGCATAGGCCAAGGGATGAACATAATGAATGAAAACAAAATGTGTTATTTCTCCCTTCAGTGAGCTGTCTTGAAGCACAAATCCAGACCGGGCCCACAGAAAACACTATGTTCCCTTCTCCCTCATTCCACCATTACTGAGAAAATCTTTCTCAGGTTGACAGGGACTACTCAGTCATCCATACATCTCTGAAAACACTTGGAAGGGCTTCAGGAACATAGGTTATGTGATCACCAGAAAGCCAGGAAAAGTTGGGAACCAAATTGTGAGTGTGAATACATGTGACCAAGTGTTGTAGCTCCTAACTGGATGCACCTATTACCTGTAATCACTTTGCTTTTATAAAGCATGCTGTCACAAGAAAACGAGAAATTACTGAATGCAGTTAGCCAGCTTACCCCAGAAGGATGTTTGAATCCCACAAGAGAAAGCTGGACTTTCCTACACCTAGGAAAACTGTTCTTGCTCTTGCTCTGGAAGAAGGGGCTGTTTTGAGGTTGTGGGGTGGTGGCTGCAGTTGACTGTTTAATTTGATGAAAATATGGCTATATTTTGTCTTTTCTCTTTGTTCAGATGGATTTGAAAGTCTGAAAAACTGAAAAATGTAATAGCTTTTGTATATGCAGATGGGACTTAAAACAGTGGTGATAACGTAGCCATGTGTACCATTTCAAAACATGTAAAGGGCCCTGTGGTCAGAAACCAGCTAAGTTACAGAAAATATAAAAGGAAAGGCTTTGTAGTCCTATAAAATCTGGAGTTCAGAAGTTTAAGTTCTGACCTAAAGAAGAAATATAATCACTCATTCGTTGCTTTTGGTTCCTAATTTAAAAACTTTCCCAATTACCAGAAAGTACTGGAAATTAAAAATCACTCTTTTTTAAAATTAATAAAAACAATGGGAAAAGTGGAAAATGATGTGAAATCTCTTACTAGAGACCTTGTTGGAGAGTTTCCTTTTAGCAAAAGTAATAAAATAATCTACTAGAGGAATTCTCTGATGAGACAAAAGGAAACTGAAATGACAAAGAATGTAGTAGCACCATAGAAATTTGGAGCACATATTGTAGAAAGGGAATTTTTCTGGACTTCATTTATGCCTTGGAAGCCAGGGATCCATTTAATCACAGGAGCAGAAAATCTAATGCACCAGTAGCTGTCTGTTTTTCAGATTTCTTTATTTTGCATTTGCATCTGAAACTGTTGGAAAGCACGAAACAGAAAATCACTTTGCGGAAACCACGCGTTTGGTGACTGGTCCCCCTGAGAAAATCAGGCAAGTTCTGACCACAGCTCCAAGCTGCTAATGCATGTGTGGCAAAGAAGAGGGGAGGAGGAAGCAGATAGTCTGCTACTGATTCAGACAGAGCACAGAATTCCGACACAATTAAGCATGAACAGGAGAGGTGGCAGAGAAGGTAGCTGACTGCACTGTGTGAGCTATCAGGGGCAGTATCAGGCTGTAGTTAGGCCAGGAGCAGCTGCTGCCAGCAAACCCAAGCCTAGTTTCCTCCTTGGCTGAAAACTTAAATATCAACACCCTTTAATTATGCATAAAAAGATAAACAAAGCTAGCAGCTTTAAAGTACTGTTATTAATTGCACCAAATGTTAGTGAAAGGTTGAATTATTCATAGTTATGGTTCTCAGGGGTTTCTTGATTAAGGGAAATAAGGAGAATTTGTTGTGAGTATCTTGTTCCACATAGCTTTCTCAGTTTGCCTAATCCAAGAAACAGGGATATATTTTACATGTCAGTTCTGCAAAAAATGCGTATATCTGCTAGTTCCTTAGCAACCTTCTGGGATATGCCTGCATCTACTCCCATAAACCCTGCATATCGGAAATCGTCTCCAGTGGGTTTCCAGGGATCAGCAGATTTTGCCACAATAATAATACCATTCATGTGCAGTTAGAGTAAATAATTTTATTTACTTACAGGATCATTTCTGTGTTTGTTTTGGGTTTTATTGAAATGTTTCTGCAGGAAAATAATACGTAAACACACTTCATTGAAAGGTCCCTGTATGAATGAAGGCGGCTTTAAGCTGTACTAACTGTATACAATTTTGTAATAACTGAAAACAAATACTGCTCCTTCAGAAGCCAAGTTGCCCTGGCCCTCTTTAGTGTCTGTATTTTAGCTAGAGGTAGTAGCCAAAATCAGCATACACTTCTGGAAAGGAAGATTTTAAAAGAATAATACATCTTTATAGTTTGTGCAATTTTCTCTTCAAAAAGTTATCCATATGACATACATGCTTTAAATTTATCATTCTGGTATAATTTATCAGTGATCTGAACCTTATCAAACAACCTCATACTTTGGTAACTTGTAAATGGTAACAGACCAAGGGATGGTTCAGCTGAGTAATTTTTAGACATGTGAGTAGTGGAAATTAGCTGGAGCATGGAGTAAGGGTCTCTTGCCTGAGACAGTGTTTTCTGGATTCAAATTGAGCTCAAAATGCTCACTGCAATCAGGAGTGTGGGGGTCTCATCCAGGAGCTTTTGCAGTGCATGTCAGAGCCTTCACTGAGTGCAGCTGAAGAGCTTCTGTTGATCTGCTCCTGCATCTGCATTTTGTCAGTGGTGTTTTGACATGAATGCATGGTATTGTTATTTAGCATATCCAACACTTCCACAAAGAGGAGCTTCAAGACTGGACCTCCTTACTCCTGGTGAAATTGATGGAGTTTAGCTTAAGTCCCTGGATGAGTTTTTACAAGAATAGTAGTGACAGGGTAAGGGATAATGGCTTTAAACTGACAGAGGGTGGGTTTAGACTAGGAAGAAATTCTTTACTGCAGGGCTGGTGAGGCACAGGGACAGGCTCCCCACAGACACTGTGGATGCCCCATCCCTGGAAGTGTTCAAGGCCAGGCTGGATGGGGCTCTGGGTAACCTGATCTCATTCAGGATATTCTTGCCTAAAGTCCCTTCCAACCCAAACCATTCTATCTGTAGCATGTGAAAATGTAATCTATTCATGTTGATAAACAGCTGGAAAAATCCTGTCTTTTAAAATCACTGAAGATTTTGTTGTTTCCTTCACAGAGTCAAACTCACACTAAATGTATTTGGGTTTTTTTAGGATGAGAGGCTCATATTTATGTACAACTTTTTCTTACAAGCAAATGGCAAGTCATAGTAATTTAAGTTACATTTGAGTATGTTAAGGCCTCGAAAGACTGAGCAAAAATCACATAGGTAAGATATATAAAGAACTGTTTAAATAAATATAAGACTATCTGTAGGCATATATATATAACATATGTATGAAAATATATATGAAATACATAGAATGCATATATAGTCACATAGATTTGCACACCCATTTAACTTTTACATGGAAATACATATGACTAATTTTTGATGTGATGAATGCTCTAGCTGTCCTTTCACACATTTGTGTAATAAGGGTGAAATTGTATTCACACTTTCCTTATCAAAATTAATAACATGTTCAACAGCATGTCGATATGATCTTTAAGTAGCTTTTAAATATAATAAAAATTACAGTTTACTGTTCATGTGTCAGTTTCTATACAAAACAAAGAAGGATTTAGTCCAGGGCTGCCTACTTTCTTGACCCACTAGATGGTATTTCTGTGACTACAATCACAAGACATGTGCTTGAGAGAAGAGAAATCTCCTGATGTGGTTTATAGGAAAGAGATGACAAATTTCCAGCAGAGTTACCATTTCCTCCAATGATGATGCTGGGCTGGGCATGAAGCTGAGTCCCCAGGCAACCTAATTATTGCAGCTCTTGATAGCTCATTTTAACCGGATCTATAATCCTGTTGATCCTATTCCCCACCTGAGTGGTTGCTTGGTCACCTTGGTTTAGCAGCCAGTTCAGAGGATGAGTCTTAAAATAAATGAAGTCACAAATAACTGCTATAGATAGCTTGGGCACAGAAGGATAAATAGGAGGCATGTAAGAGTTTTCATGAGATTTGATGTGGATTTGGATTGTGCCAGTGGGGGCCAGTGTCCCTTGTGTCTTCATTTTCCCTTACACTGCCACTGAGGGCTTGTCAGCCAGCTAAGAGTATCTGTGCCAGCTGCTGTGCCAACTGGCCCCATGTTGACTTCTTTGGCATGTCTATGCTGTGCAATGATGTGGTGCAGAGGTGTTGAGATTAAACTTGCCCTGAGCTCTTACGTCCACACTGTGTGTTGCAGCATCACGTGGAGATACTGGCTCGAGTCCCATCGGCGGTGCACTGCAATAGTATTGTTCCACCAGCTCTGAGAACTCTTGCCTACATTTTCTCTGGTAGTTTTGGTCATTGTTACTCACACATTTCTCATTTTTGAGCCTTTCAGCACATTATTCCATTTTAGTTGTGACACAAGTAGACAAACTCAAGCTAGCAAATAGTTACTGAGGCAATCACTGTCAAAACCTGAGCTTCACACCTGTACTCAGAAAAGCAAAGAAGTTAAGGTCGTTGGCAAACCTAATACTATTAAGTTTGTTGTGTGGATTAGAGTTTCTCCTGACTGCATCTTTTCTCATTTTTAATGTTGCATCCAGACCAGAGAAGCATCTTATTACAGAATTACCCTTTCTAGCAAGTCACTGGAGCTCATTGCCTCCAAAGATCATGTGGTTTCAGCACAGATACGCTCAGAAGTGGTTTCCAGCTAACTGGAGACATCCCATGTGCTCTCTGGGAAGTCAACCACAATCTTGTGCTGCCGTGTCAGGAGAATTGATAAGGAATTGATTGACCAGCTTTGCCCTGAATAGGGATAATAATTTTCTTCTTAAACTTCCACCCAGTGCTTTGGCAAGCAGAAAGCCTGTACTAGTGCCAAATGTGTAATTACTTCACTAACAGTGATGACATGTATGCCTGTTCTGCATGATCCTATTTTCTTGCTTCTTCTGTTGGCTATGAACAACTCAGATAATAGGAACCTCATCTCTGCATCTGTCTCTCAGCAAGGGGAGCTTTAACCCAAGCATGGACCAGGTTTTAAAGAGGAAGAGGAAAAATACATGAAAACAACAAAAACCAAGAGTACATGAACAGGTACTGACTTGGTAAAAAAAGAACAGTATGTGCTGTCTCAAGGGCAATAAAGGCCTTATTGCTGTACTGGGCTTTGCACATACATGAGGACCTTTGCAAGGTGGAGGCCACCTTTACTGCAAAATGCTGCCACAGTGTCTCAGGACATTCTCAAAATCTATGGATTGCGCCACATGGTGTAGTACTCATCAGTCCACGAGGGTATGACTTCTGCCACTCTGTTCTCTATTCTACTATCTTCTGTTCTTCACCAAAGGAACATTCAGTAATAGCCAAAAGAAAACAGCAACAGATTATTCTTTCTTGCTGCCTCATAGAGAGATAATCGTGCATGCAATATGTAATTTTATTTTAAGCAGCTTTCATCTATTTCTTTTGTGACCTTAGTTTATAAATGTGCATGGAATTAATTCATCATCCCCAGACAGGCTCCTCAGATGAGGACTTCTACCTTTTTTTGTATGTTTGTGTACAATGTTACTGCAATTAACAGAACTCTTTCACAATCCAGTTCAGCTCACTGCTTTATTTTAATTTCTTGATGGGTTTCCTTCACTGCTTGTGCCAGTGTGTATACATGTATACAGACACACACAAATGCATAATGTATGAACTTAGCAAAAATATTCATTTTCATGCACAAAAGGGGTCCGTGTCCTGTAGGTGCCATGTGCAAGTTATTTATAATTCACTCTGTCTTTATCCCCAATGTTTTATCACCTGCTTTGTTCAGCAGAATACACATTTTTAAATGACCAATCAGGAAATATATGTCCTTTTTGCTAAAACTCTTTTTTCCCTTCTGTGCAGCAGCAGCTGCCTGCCATGTTATTGTTTTTTTTTTTTTTTTGTTGCTAGCAGGCTTTTTGGGTGTGTGCCAAGGATTTCATGTGGGGAGCAGGACGATTTGCATCTGAATGGTGAATGGCAAGGCTGGGCGTGGGTGCACTCAGCCACACCAGGTGAGGTAGAACAGCCACTTCCAGCTCACCTGGAGTAATTAATTCAATAAAAAGTTAATTACAACGAAAGGGAAAAACAAACTTCCATATAACAGATGGTAAATTTTTAGTGTGATGAAAACTAAAAGGATTTTCTTTTTAAATACCAGTATGGTGTGCCCTAAATGGTATACAAAATGCTCTTGGTATACACTCAAGTAATTGCATAGGTTGTTTCTGTATATTGGCTCTGCTGTGCTTTTTGATACCTTATTTCCTTCTGTTTCAGATATGTGTGAGTTCCTCTTCATAAAACTTTTCTTCAACACATAGTACTCCTGGCAGAGTATGTTCGTGGCTTGGTTGCTGGAGGAGTTGCAAGGCTTCCATGTCCATCAATCACTCCTCTTCTAGAAACTTGTGAACCTGAGAGTCAGGACATCACCCAGATTGCACAGAGGAGCAGATGCCTTATGAAAACTGAGGCTGTGTCGCCAAGAAAAGCCTTGTTGACTCCTTTATCCCACCGGAGGCAAGTATATAGCTGGGCAGTTTACACAGAGGGCAGTACACATCCATCTTCCACTTAGCTGACAAAACTGATTGAAAATATGGATGAAAAGAAAGAAAAATATGTTGAAGATGGGCACACAACCATTCCTTATTAGAGACTGGCACACACGTTGATGGTAGTGGTCATAAAAGTTAAGGGGACAGAGCTGGGCTTTTAGTTGAAATAACCTTGAGAAATTGTGTTTAATTAATATCAATACTTGTAGAATAAATGCTTTCTTAACAGAGAGAAACAGTGTACAGAATAGAATATAATTTTGCTAGAATAATGTTAAAAAGACTGAACTCAAGGTTCCTTGCTGTTTTGCAAGCAAGCAACATGTTAATAATGATTACGGTCTCAAACTTTCAGAAATGAGAGATGCATTTGAATGCATATGAATTTTGGAAGAATTCTGATTTTTATAAAATACTGATCATACACATGAGAAAGCTGAGGCACTGAACTCAGTTCCTTCTAAGACAATCCTTCAGTATAAACTGTTACAACTGATCCATGATTTAAAGTATTTAAAAATGAGAATATTGTGCAGGCTTATTTTTTTTTTCAAAAACTTACCTAGTGATTCCTAGTGCACTTTGCACTTCTTCCCTTCCACTGGCTCCAGCAGGAGGTTAGGTTCTTTTCAAAAAGCCTGATGGCATCAGACAAAAATATGTTACAGAGCAGACTGAAGAAGAAAACCATTGCTGTTCTCAGTGATGGGTCTGATCCCACACCACTTAAATGCTTTCCATCAAGCCAACACATACCAAGTATTTATAAAAATTGAAAGCTTCCAGCTGGAAGAACTCTCTTCAAAATACTGCCATCCTTTTCAGAACTAGGTCCCCAACAGTAGCTTAGGAAATCCTGGTCCTATTGCTGTCAGTAGGCAGACTCAGTGTCCTCTATTGCATAAGGGATAAAAGGAAGGGAGGTGATGATTTATTCTATAAGATAACAATTTCCCCACATACTCCCAACCCATCTGCAGGTAATTAAAAGTTGCTGGTGTAGCTAATCACATGGATTGTGTCGACAGGCTTCAACCACAGACCTGGGTGGCACTGCTGGCAGTGTTGATAGCACAGCCCAGGTGTATTTAGCACCCTCCTGGGGATCCTTCTTGCCCCTGCCTTGCTGTGGCTCCAGGCACCTCTGGCAGCACGGGGACTCTGCACCAGCTACCAGATGAGACGCTCTGCTGTCTAAGAAACAGCAAACGTTTCTTAGATGTGCTATAGCAAAAAACACGTGTTGTGGTTTTGCTGCAAACTGCAATGCTGAATGGTTTTGACATGAATGTTTTACTGGGACAGGAGATGAGCAGACTGGAGGCACTCAGTGTCTGCTCTCTCCGACGCAGATCTTCTGCTCTCCACAGAGGAGGGCCAACAAGGAAACCTCACGCAGTGAGGCTTGACGTGTGCTCTGGAGCAGCCTTGCAGTTTGCTACTGTCCTGCACTAAATTTAGTGAATGTTGTTTGGTTTCTCAACTGGAACAAATAAATCTGTTGATATTTTAACAGGTAGCTTGTTCTACATGCTGCAGCTAACATTCCTTAAGTCTTTGTATTTGATATTGTTTGGAAGCTCACTTCATAATTATAGGTGGGGCTGTTGGGCTCCTTGTTATTCAAGCTATTCTGGACCTGAACCAAGGTTTTGTAATGAAGTTGTCTGAGGGACCCTTTCTTGATGGCTTGTCTGATAGACCTACAAGATGTAGGTTCACAGGGCAGGGGGTTGCAAATGAAACAGGCACCCTTCATAGTAAAGGCACTTAAGCGTTGCCTAGATTTGTAGAATTCCTTTTCTGCCCTTACCATCAGATTCTCACAGTTGTTTTCAGGGATGATTCTTGATTGTGGTATCTTACTTCTTTTGTCTGCCCAAGATGAGAGGTTAGAACAAGATCAGGAATAATACATCATGCTTAGAGATTTNAACCACAGACCTGGGTGGCACTGCTGGCAGTGTTGATAGCACAGCCCAGGTGTATTTAGCACCCTCCTGGGGATCCTTCTTGCCCCTGCCTTGCTGTGGCTCCAGGCACCTCTGGCAGCACGGGGACTCTGCACCAGCTACCAGATGAGACGCTCTGCTGTCTAAGAAACAGCAAACGTTTCTTAGATGTGCTATAGCAAAAAACACGTGTTGTGGTTTTGCTGCAAACTGCAATGCTGAATGGTTTTGACATGAATGTTTTACTGGGACAGGAGATGAGCAGACTGGAGGCACTCAGTGTCTGCTCTCTCCGACGCAGATCTTCTGCTCTCCACAGAGGAGGGCCAACAAGGAAACCTCACGCAGTGAGGCTTGACGTGTGCTCTGGAGCAGCCTTGCAGTTTGCTACTGTCCTGCACTAAATTTAGTGAATGTTGTTTGGTTTTTCAACTGGAACAAATAAATCTGTCGATATTTTAACAGGTAGCTTGTTCTACATGCTGCAGCTAACATTCCTTAAGTCTTTGTATTTGATATTGTTTGGAAGCTCACTTCATTCACTTCATAATTATAGGTGGGGCTGTTGGGCTCCTTGTTATTCAAGCTATTCTGGACCGTTTCCAAGGTTTTGTAATGAAGGAGACAGTTGTCTGAGGGACCCTTTCTTGATGGCTTGTCTGATAGACCTACAAGATGTAGGTTCACAGGGCAGGGGGTTGCAAATGAAACAGGCACCCTTCATAGTAAAGGCACTTAAGCGTTGCCTAGATTTGTAGAATTCCTTTTCTGCCCTTACCATCAGATTCTCACAGTTGTTTTCAGGGATGATTCTTGATTGTGGTATCTTACTTCTTTTGTCTGCCCAAGATGAGAGGTTAGAACAAGATCAGGAATAATACATCATGCTTAGAGATGTAAATGGTAGCGCTCTGCCCTTGAAAAGATCTATGAAAACCAGTGGCATCTCAGATCAGGTACTCAGAATGAGGTTTCACATAAGATCTCAGCCTTTCTGTGTCCCACTTCCTTATTTGTAAAATATACATAATCAATTGTTATCTAAGGAGTATATTAATTAACAACAACAAGAAAAAAACCCGAAAAGCCAAAAAAACACCAAGACAACAAAGCAAGCACTGATGCCCATAGAGCACAATAATGGTGAAGGCACAGAAAAGATTATGAAAAAATAGAGTTCCAGCTGCAGAGCTGGGGACCTCACACTGAGTAATAAGGAGAAAGAGTTATTGCAAAGTCACTCATTACGTGTGCACCATCCAGTCTGCTCTGTATAAGGTGAAATTCACTTGATAATAATAGACTTTAATTACTCACATGCTGTTGTAACACACACAGAGTGGCTGAATTAGATACGTAGATAAAATCTGAACTTCCAAAGTTTCGAATGTCTGATTTTGCAACCCAAGTAATTCTATTCTGGTACAGGGAGATGGAGGGAGATAGGGTTGTTTGTGACAAAGTGTAGTCCTTATAATCACACGTATGATTTCTAGTCTCTCTTTGTTCGTCCTGCAATAGCCATAAGATTGTAAGTGGATGAAACAGGAAGAAAAAATGACTCTTGGGCATATAAAATACTGTAGAAGGGAATGAAATTATACCAAGATCCTACATTTTTAATATGATAAGAAAACATTTTAGAAACATCCCCAGGATGTCTTGAACAGTAATTGGACTTTTGATGTGAGACATTATGTTTATTTTCTGATGAAAATCATTTGGGTTAGAGGATTACCATGGGACGTTGACCAGAAGCCAGTCTCTATTCAACAGACCACCATGCAGGTCTCTGGCAGAGGACAATCCCTGCTCCAAAGGACCTTCAAACTAAATTATACATATTCTGAGTTTGTAGAAGGGCACTTGCTCAAATGGCTGACAAAGGCTGGTGCTCTGCAGACAATGAGATGATTAACTCAGGGCATATACCTATATGGTAGAGTGATGTGCAACCCTTTTGGGCTGTCTTGAACTCTAGAACAATCACATTCAGCCAATATCTTCAGCTTCCTTTATCCAGCTCAGCTGTATTGGCAAATCTGAGCAGGAGGTAACAGAGATGGGAAAGTAGCAGAGCCAGGATGGAGAAGCCTAGTGAGCCTAGTGAACCAGGCTCACTGCTTCTATATCAGCCTGTGGGACATGGGATAGGTTGAAAAGAGTGAAGAAAATACAGTTATTACTGGGATGTAGGTCTTGGTGCCCTGGACATCCCATGCAACCTATGCTCTCACTGGTGGTGGCAGCTGCAGCAGTCTGAGTTTCCAGGGACTGGGAAAAGAGGCAAAATAGGCAGCTCGTGTGCTTGCTGCAGCAGGGCCAGGAGGAAGCAGCCCAAGTAAAGAGCTGTTTGTTGGTACTTGTGCTGAGTCCCTCAGCACTTGCTCTCTAAGTGACCCTGCAGAGCTGTGCATTTCCCCACAGCTCAGAGAGCAGCTGCACCTCAGTACCACTAGCCAAAATCCTTTCACCTGTATAGCTCAAAGGTCTGCCCACAAAAACAGGCCTTGTGGCCCTCTTCACTCAAAAGGGACAGTTCTTGGTTGAGTTTTCCCTACGGTGTGGATTTTGTAAACTGAAGTTGCCTCCCACCGCCCTAACTGAGGTATACGGTCCTTTGTTTCTGTTTTGTTTTTACTAAGCTGCTTTACTCCACAATCTTATCAGTGTTCATGAAACTTTAACTGCAATGCATTTGTTTCTGCTTAAATGCTTTTTTACAAAATGCTATTTTGTTTCTGCTGCTTGAAATTATATTTAACAGTATCCAAGCTAAATTTATGCAGGCACATTTAAAGAAGGAGCCTAGATATAATGCATTTTTAACCATGTGAAATATATTAGTAATGGTACTTACAGATAGAAAAGAAAAATGATTTTGCCTTGCATTAGTTCCATCTTTGCAGTATGCAGATAAGTACCATACCTTTGACAATGTAGCTATATTAGGTTTGCCTCAAAGCCAGCAGTCGGCAAGCCTGGTGCCCCAGAGCCACAACAGGTGTCTTGTGTAAGGGGTGCTGTGGCAGCAGCAGCTCCACACGCCTGTCAGTGTGTGTCTGCCACAGCCCCCAATGGTCCACCTAAATGCAAGAGAGACAGAGCACGACAAGCATGCTCACCCTGACTGTAACACTTGAGGAGTGGGGGATTGTTACAATTAGCAGAAATCACAAGGGAAGAGGCGATATTAAAATTCAGACTTGACCTTGCCCTGTTCCCCCTTCCCCCAGAATCATCCAAGGAAAGGAGAAGTGTCCTATTTGTTTTTTCCTTTTTTTTTTTTCTTTCTTTCCCTTAACATATGTTTTCTGTGTTAGAATGGGAGCAGCTAAAGGCAGAAATGCATCTAAAGGTGGCTGAAAAAAAGGTTAAGGAAACAAAGACTTCTTACAGTGTCATAACTGTAACAGTAATGAAAAAGGATGTGGTAACATATCAAACAGAAGACTATTATTAAGTGAAAACCAACCAGCAATCAGATGTAGTGCTGGCAGACTTC
The DNA here is from genome assembly GCA_013398075.1 of Notiomystis cincta. NCBI lineage: Eukaryota > Metazoa > Chordata > Aves > Passeriformes > Notiomystidae > Notiomystis > Notiomystis cincta. Next base: position 70,021 of record VZRX01007294.1, on the reverse strand, counting down.
TTTACTTAGCTAAAAATAAGCAAGCTGTTGTTTTTAGGTTTTCCAACTGCATTCAAACAGTTTGGTAGCACAGATAGAAAAATGAAGCATTTGTTCTGGCAAAACGGATGATGCTTTGCACGGCACTTGAGTGCTGGTGTTCAGGATGCCTGGCTGCCAGGCTGGTTGTCAGCCTGGGAGGGATCAGCCAAGCAGGGACCTTTCCAGCTGCTGCATCCTTGTATCTCACTAGCATGTGCAACCCCTCCTGCACTCAGATGGTTTTGCTATTCAGGAGAGACTGGGGAGGGCTGGAGTGACAGCAGAGGGTTTTGGGGGTTGTGGGTGAGGTTGGGGACTTGTTGCCTGCTTCCCTGGAGGCCTCAAGAACATTGCCTTAGGCCTGGTTGAAGTCTGACCTCTCTGCTCTTACAGCCTCCAACCTCCAAAGGTGTTTTACGTTATCCTGTGTCCAGTTACTGACAGATCACACTTCATTCATTGATAGAAATGCCTCAGCCTTCCTGGCAAAACCTTCCTACATAACTCCCTTGGGAAGTCAGGAATTACACATTTTTCCAGTGAAAACCCCTCAGGGGTGAGCCCAGTAGCTGTCTGTGAAACAGGTAGGGGATGTGGTCCTGGGAGCAGGGTCAGCAGCTGAGAGCAGTTCTTCCCCAGCCAGTACCCTGGGAAGCTGTCTTTGGCCCAAGGGTCCTCAAGAATATTCCTGTGGAATGACATGCTCGGAAGGAGGGAGGCAAGTCCCCATCAGGCTGCTGCTAGCTTACACTTCCAGGATTAGGGTGTTGGAACTTGTGTTCCCTCAGGCAGCAGGAGGAAACAGAGCAAGGTCTCCTGGGTCCTGGATGAGAGTTTTATGGACAGCGTGAATGCAAAAAGCCTCCACGACGGCCACTGCGTGCCACAAAAAGGAAATCTTGAAACTTACACTCTTTCTGAGTGAGATGTGAGCTATGTGTGCTCAGCAGGAAAAGCCACCTGCTGAGAGAGTGAAGCCAGAGGAAGAGGAGACATTAAAATCCCACTTCTGTCCCCAGCACCTTTTGCTGGACGGTCTCTTGAGTGCAGACATCTCCCCTTCCACAGGCTCTTGTTTTTAGTGCCATTCTGGGGCATCTGAAATAAGGGAAAAGGATAGTTTGCATTCTCTAACTGCAGGCATCATAGGTAAGTCTGAATATCTGCACATGGATATCTGAACCTGCCTAAGGAGACTCTCCTGAGCACTGCCAAGCGTCTCATAGGCAGCCCAGTGACTCAGGAGGACTGGACTTGCTCCTGGGCTCAGGCTCTCACACATGAATATCTGATAGACCACACCTTTGTGCATCCTGGTTCTTTTTTCTGATCTAATTTTTTTCAAATTATTTCAGTTCACACTTTATACAATGTGGGTATCTGTCCCAGGGCAGATCTTAGTACGATAAGCACAATTAGGGTTGTGAGGCACATGGGTCCTGTGAAAAGGGGAGGCAGAATAAGCAGAGATACTGCAGACAGATCCACACATTTCTGGCTTTTTCTCTGAGAAAATACTACTTCCACTTATCATCAGACAATATAGTTCACCAAGCAGATACTTTCCCCATGAGAAAATGTAAAGCTATAAAAACAGCTGTCAAAAATATAAGGTCCAGGTTGAGGTGAAACACTTGCCAGTGTCAGACAGGAGACTCTTTGCATGCCTGTGTAGAGTGAGCTGGGATCCAGATTTTAGTATGAAATATATCTTGTATGGGAGAGCATTTTTAAAATCCACTGAGTCCATTTCATCACCGTTTCAAAGAGAAGAAGCTGGATTCCAGCACATTTTATCAATAAAAGATCATATGTAGTCAGCAGTGTGATTTTTTTATTTTTTTATTGCTTAACATCATCTCTGGGGAAAGTATTTACCTCAAGAACTATTTTGCCAGATGATGAGTAGTACTTGTACTTCTTTTCATTGTGTCCAAGCCATAACTTTGCCTCATTTGCATCTACTGACTAAATGGTTTAATTAATTTTGCGTTGTGCTTACTGACTAGTTTTAATTAGCAGTTAAATCAGTTCAGTTAACGAAAAAATGTAGGTGTTTACATGAATGCAAATCATGATGGGTTCCCAGGGCTTGATTCGAAAAACAGTTCCACACCATTGGTGATGAATTCCTGCAGGCTTTATACAGGAACTTCGCACTCCTCCTCCCCCAGCAACAAAGAGTAGGGCTTTATGATTCATTAACTGGCCCAGGCTTTCTTTTTCTCTTTCCTTCCTTGCTGATGTGGAGAATGAGGAATTGAAGCAGATCAACTGGGGTTTCAATGCATCATTCTTAGGGCATGCACTCAATATGCATGCAAGAAAGGACAAGAGTGTCTTTGGGTTAGTATGTGCAACTGTGTCTCCCTCCAGTGTCCAATCCCAGCCATTATGGCTGCTGGCACTATTTTTAGCCACTTATTTTTCTCTTGGCTGGGTGCTCGCTTACATCTGGCCAGAGTGGGAGTCATGAAAAATGGATTTTATGACAAGCAACTTCTGTATTCTGCTGTCAGCCAGACTCTGGTAATACAAGCACAGTGCTATGAACATGCTATAAGGTCTTATTTCCATTGTCACTGGTCTTATATGTGCTTAAAGGAATTTATCTTGGAGAAGCCCTCCTTCTGGGGATGTTGGAACAATCACCAATGGGTACTTTATTGACTTATTTTGACTTAGAGGTACAGAACAATTCAGGAAGAGTAAGACCATACGCCACACTAAACTCACATACAATTTGAAAGAAAATCTGATCATAAATAAGAGCTATGATTTGCCTGCACTTAAATATCTATGTTTGCCCCATCTCCCGTCTGTTATTACGTCGAGCTCTTCCCCATAGGGTGTAATAAAGTCTGTGCTGCATCAACTCTTAAAGGCAAGATACAAAGTAGATGAGGATAAATTTGTCCTGAGACTACAGTTACCTTACTCAGCTTTCCCAATAACCTTACCCAAAAGGGAACATCAGAGACAAGAAGATAATTAGTGAGATCATCAAGAAATGACTTCATAAATCCAGGCCTTTCATTTGGAGGAAGCTGGCAATCTGCCCCCTAGAAGAAGGTGTTATTTCACTAGTAACTGTAGATCAAAGTCATCAGAGATAATTATTTGAGGAGTTAAGTAGGTAATCAGTTTTGGAAACAAGAAAGAAAACCAAAAACCCAACCTCTCAGTCCTTGGAGCCTGAAGAAAAATTAACTGGAATGCATGCTGTCTGTAGTTTTGTTCTAAAATTAAATTTAATTTCATAAATGTAATTTCATAAGCTATTCATCAGATGTCTTGCTGAGGGACCCTGTGCCAAACTCATGTGACACAACTCTCTTTCCAAGCCTCAAGAGAAGAATACTTCTTTCTTGTTTTTCCCTGTGCTTTACCTATCCCATGGAAATGGAGCCCAGTCCCATCCTCATTCATGGGCACTCTGCCTGCAAATCCCAAAACAAGATTAAACTTCTTATGTTAGCGATTCCAGTCTCCAGTGCCACCCATCTGACACTGTTTAGTGGTGCTTGCACTCACCACAAAGAGAAAATGAGGTCACAGAAAGGAAATCTGTTTCTCTGCAATTTTGAGAAAACATGTCTTGCTCATCCCATATATTTGACAATGCACTTGTGTTTGGGATGCAGGTGAGTGCTCCACGAGCCAGTGGGCTCACCTTCTGACATGTCCTCCCGTGGTAACTTCTTCTTTTAATGCCATCCTGTTGTGTATTCCCCCACATCAGGCATTTACATTGATTAAGAGGTGTTAGGAGGCAGCGATACCTACTCAGCGAAGAATACGCTGCTCTCACAGCCCCCTTCACAATGGTTTGAAATGTCAGGAGTGTTGAGCCATTAAAAAAGCAAGTTCATCTTTCAGCCAAAAATTAAAGACCAGTAGTTAGGGGACGTAATTCTGGTCTTTGTTAGTTTCAGTAGTGGGAGAGAAGAAATATCATCCACCGACTCTTGGCCTTTTACTGATTTTCTGATTCAGGAGTCATGTGGATATATGAGGGAAGTGTTGTTCCTTTATCTCCCCAGAATATAGATGGATGCTTTTTGGAGCTGTTGCTTTTTAAATTTGTGGTTTCACACAGAGATTTGTGAAGAGTCTTGTACCGTACAGCTGCATCTCCGATCAGAAATGTATCACCTGGTACTTGGATTCTTTTGGCATTACAAAGCAAACTTGTTGTCTAGAATAGATCACATGAGGGCACTGCATAGCATCATTTACAGCCATGCAGGAAGTTGAAAAGAAAGGCTCAATCAACTTCCAAAGCCAGCAGAGCTTAATAGGCCAGCCTTTCATTAAGTGAATTCCTAAATGTTGAGCAAATTCTTTCAGATGTAGTCAGCAAATGGTTCAGGATGCATGTGATGCACTTGTCATTACACAGACACTGATAAAAATCCTTGAAGCTACTTTTTTCCCAGAAAGTTCACATGAGTAGAAGGGATTAAAAAAAAAAGAGACTTCTCTTCAGTGGTTTCTTTCATGTCACAAGAAGGAGGGTCATGTGTTTTAGTTTAACTGATACATTCCAATAAAATTATTTTCAAAGGGACAGGACAAATAATGACCATGTTACACATGGTGGCTGGTGCACATCAGATGGAGCTACTTTTCCCATGTACAGTACACTTGTTATTTTGCAAGCTGTAATTCAAAGGTTGCAACCTTTGCAAAGGTTGTAATTCAAAGTGTCTTTTTATTTAATTTTATCTAATAAACTAATATAATGACCCAGTGAAGTCATGGCTGCTAAAATTTTGATGAATTATTTTAGTCTCCATTTTTATTAAAAAATAAAAAATGCATGTCATTCTCACACACATTTCCTATTAAATCTAAATGAAAAAAATAAAAGTATATATATATGAAAAACAAATCCTCTAATCTAGGCTACATTTTTTTTTTTGTAATTCTGAATTCCAAGATATGATCTTGAAGAGACTTGTATCTCACTTATTGATGACATTTAAACTTTCTTACCTAGTTACTCATAAATAATTCCCTATAATGCCTATACTTTTGTTCCTGACAGAAAAATATGCTGCTGACTTAAACCAGTGTACTTTAGACTTGGCATTTGCATAGGCTTAAAAAAATTTTCTTCTTTTAAGGTCTCTTGAAATGAGGTCCTCCTTGCTGTCTAGTCACTAGAGATTTTCATTAGTGCCCTGACACTTTGTCTCCCAAGTTAGTGCATTTATCACCTTCCTTGTCTTTTGAAAGGTGCTATGACATCTTTGCCCCTCGACAGTGCAACAAAATGACAAACGAAGCCTTCAGCTGGCCTTTGTATACAAGGGAATCAGGGAGGAGGAGGGAAGAAGGATACAAAAATAACCACCCAAAACAACAGCAACAAAAAAGAGTTTGGCATTCTGCTGCTTAATTACCAGACAGAGCAGAGCAGAGCAGATCAGCTTAATAGTCCAGCAATGGGTGGAAGGAGCTTCACAGCATCACAGGAAACAGTATGCAATTAGTCAGGGTCAGGATGCCCAAGATCAGATTTGCTTAAGGCTAAACAGAGACAGAGCAAGGCTATGGCAGTGTCACAATCTGCAGCCCGGTTGTCTCCCTGAGGCAGGATGCCTTTTGCTTCAGTTTCTAATTAAACAACCAGGCATCCAAGCGTGTCCACTCCTGGCTTACTTGTGTATAGCTTGTTTTGCATTCAAAGACCTGGAGTGCTTGGGAGGGTATTTACTAACGCAGAGGATTAAACTACAAATATAATCGTTAAAAGTGGTGAATACAACAAATACTTGACAATACAATGAGAAATCCTGAGTTGATCTCCTAAAAGAAAAAAAAAACCCAACCAACCCAGCATTTTAGTTTCACTTTAGAATGATTCTAAGTTCCTCAGAGGCATGTTGATGCAGACATTCCCCTCTGGTGTAATATAACCCCAAGGGTCTCTACTGTGGTCGGTAAGAAGAGCCTGGGGAGCGAGGGTGTCAGCGGGGTAAACACAGTGATGCTGCTTCTGGCAAGGCCTTCCATGCCTGAAAACCTGCCCTTCCAGAGCAAGGTGTTGTATTTGTGATATCTGTCTTTGTGTTTGTGATATCTCAGTGGACCTTTCCTTCATGAGTGTGTCTAGGGATGTTTTGAACTCATTTATATGTTTGACATCCCAAGCATCCCATTGATAAAACTTTGTCTCTCCAGAACAAGCACTTTCAATTGCTCTAAACCTTATTCCTATTGCTACCAGTTATGGTCCCTAGGTTGTGGAAAATAATATGCACACACATATATACATGAAACTTAAAAGGAAAATAATCTATGATAATCCTCTTTGTGACATTCATGTTTTTATGACCTTTAATGTTTTAGGTGTCGCTTTCACATGTCCCAGATTACTTAGTCTCTAGTCGTAAGGAAGCACTTTCCTACTTCTGATCATGTGTACTGCTCTCGTCCCTGCTGTCCCAACTCTCCCTCATACTTCCATGTTGGTTATCCAGAAGCAGATGCAGTATTGGACACAGCACAGTTGTAAACAGTAGCAGATGTTTTTCCCATATGCGTTACTTTGGACTTATCACCAAAGCATTCCATCTGCCATTTTTTTAGCCAGGCACCCAGTGCCATGATATCCTTCTGCAGCTGTTCACAGTCAGTTTGATGACCACAGATCACTTTGTATCAACCCCAATCTTAGTCACCTCATTGTTGACCCTGTCTCCCAAATCATCCATGAGTAGGTTGGGCAACAGATGTTGCAGAATAGGTTCAGTGGAATCCCAATGTGTCCCACTCCTGCTTGCCCCACATAAAGTGTTCATACTACTGGAATCCAATACATTTTCTCCATCAATAAAGCAAAATTAAATAATTCACTACAGAATATGTGAATTCCTCATCATTGCTATAATGGCCTAATTTTCAAGTTGCTAGCCTTTGAACTGTTCTGCTGTTGAGCTACTGAGCAAATTTCTAGTGGCCAGTTCTTTCCATGCCAAAACTCAGTGTGCTATTTTATTCTCACAGAAAAAAATCAGAATCAGAAGACTTTTGGCTTCAGATTAATTCAAGACAAATTCCACCTACATGTGACAACATGCAAAACTGAATGAAAATTAATTGATTTGGAGCAGGAGGTGATGAAAGTATTGGAGAAAAACTAATTGAAAGACCTTACCATCTTACATTAAAGGAAATAACAGCATTCAGGAGTATCCTATGACTTCAGAAGAAAAATACAACATTATCTGGATATTTTCTGGAGAGCAGTTTATGGCACAGATACTCAAGTGCATTGCCCTTCCATTAGATCTATAGATCTTGAATAGGTAGAAAAGCAAACCTGGATTTCCTGAATACAAGCAGAGGAGACAAAATCTCTTTAGGCCATAGTCACTACTGTGTCTAAGCCTTTGGGCTGGTTTATGCTTCTGCTCACCCCTGATACATTGCTCTGGTGTTTAGAATGTATTTGGTTACCTTGTAATATTTTCCTCCGTACAGGAAGAGTGATCATCCTCCTAATGGGCAGCAAATAATCTAAGCATATTTATATTTGTACTAAAAGACCTCAGTCTCAAAGTATAATCTAAAAGATGGCTATGTGACAGATTATCCCTGACAGGATTTAGGAAAATGTCACGTATCAGACATACAGGCCAACAGTATGTAACGGGACTGCTGCCTCTGGCAGCTTAGTTCTAGCAGATTTCTAATCACATGTATTTCAGGATGATAAGAGGCTTGCACAAATTATTTATAGCTTTTGAGGGCTCCTCTAGACCCGAATGAAAGGCACAGTTACTTGTGTTCCTTATTCGAGGAAGTTTTTGTACCAGCAATCCTAAAATTGGCTGTGTTGCCCTTTTAATCTTTGGAGATTGAAAGGCAGATGTAACAGAACTGTTTCCAATGTGAGGTTTTCACAGATTTAGCAAATTAGGTGACACTGTGTCTTTGCTCTTCTCCCACCCCACCCCCCCGCCTTTTCCTATTAACACACAGTTTTGTGACCACATTTAAACAACCAGATCATTTGTACTCCTGATGTTTATTATTCTTGCTTCCATATCATATTAGCAGAAAATACAGTTCTTGGGATACATTAGAGTTTTGACAGCTTTCCCTCCAAGATATTGCTAGGAAAAACAAATATGTGAGAAAAACTTCCACACTTAAAATTGATTCTTCATGCTGGTGTTTCTTCCAATTAATTTTCTTTGTTTTGTCTTTTGGTGTCAAACACACACTAGACACCTGAAAAGAGGGAGAAGTGAAGAAATCCCATTCTACCTCACCTCCTAAAGACAATGGTACAACTCAGCAGCTCCTTGCCCTGCCAACATTACAAATGCTTCCAAAACCCTGCCGGGAGAGTGCTAACTTNTATTTTTTGCGGTTTTTTAGTGATCTTCCAGGAGCTGTTAGTGGGATTGTTTTTGGTTTTTTTCAGGAATTTGTTGAAATTTTTGGGGAATTCTTTGGGAATTTTTTGGGAATTTTTGGGAATAGTTTTGGAATTTTTTTTTTTTTTTTTTTTTTTTTTTTTTTTTTTTTAATTTTAATGCAGCTTCTAGACAAGCTTGGGGTTGCAGAACTGCTTGTAAGCTCTTAGGTCTTGGCCTGTGAGCAACCTCTTTGCCCAAACTTGCTAGTGAGCTGAATGGCTTAATTCAGCTCTCAAAGAAAAAGATACAAGCCCTTGTTGGAGCCCATGGAGTGATTATTTGCTGGAAAACCTTTAGTCTGGATTCCCTCCATTTTGTGGCTTTCTAATCTGTTGTAGATAGGCTTGATCTTGTCCTTGTAGAAAACAGAGGCCAAACTCTTCTGCTGTGCTTGCTGGCATGTGTTGCTTGAGTTAGCAAAAGCAATATCTGCAATTTTCTCAGAGCACAGGATCCACCAGCTAAAGCTGCTGGTTGACCATGGTCATTATCACATTTCTGACAGTAACTGCTAGCAGATGCTTCAGAAACAGAGAATGCAAACAAGATAATGTATCTAGCCAAACAGGAAGTAGCACCCAATAGGAAGGAAAATTATTTTCTAGCTTTTATTTTGATCAATGTATGCCTTGAAACAGAGAATGCATCTATCTTGTGCTTAAAAATAGTTAAAATCTATGGTTTTCATGGAGGAGCTTGATATATTTTCTTGGAAGATAAAAATTTTCACAAAATCAGAAAGAGAATTTGGATATGGAGCAAAATACACGGAGAGTTCTTTAAAATTTCTGATAATTATTCAGTGGGGTAAAAAAAAAGCATTTAGAATAAAAAAGAACACAATTGTTGTTTTTTAATGGGAAGAAAATCAGAGATGTTTTTCATTTTGTCACTGTAGTTTGTGATCAGGACTTGAGTTTCATCATACGCTGCCACGTGCCGTTCCGCGGGCAGGGCCGTAAGTTCCAGGCGAGCATGTGATTCCTTCTATTGACCTGCATGTCACAGCGCATGAATGGCTGCTCTGTTTGCCAGGAGTCTTCAGATGGGGCTTGGGTGCATTGCTTAATTGACTGTCTGATTGTGCCCTTCTCTTTGGGCCTGCTGTACTTGTGCTCTCTCTCCCCCACCAGTCCCTACCCTTTCCTCAGATCTTTGTTTAGGAGGGAATGAATACGAAGCTGCTCTTTGTCTCATTAACCAAACTGTCTGAGTTTCTTGGCTGGCTTCTTGTTATGTGACAGTTTTGATTAGACCATAGGCATTTGGAGGCTATAAATACACTAAGTCCTCTGTGGGGCAAATGGGCAACATTTTTGGCTGGAGTTTAATTGGTGGGTCCAAGGAACTGGGACTGGCGTTTTGCTTAATTGAACTGACTTTGAAAATGTGTGACCCTTGTTCTAGTCACAGAACAGTTTTCACATGCTCAAAAGTACAGGCTTCAGCATCTTCATCACTCATTTTTCTCAGTCTCAATAGGGCAGGACCACTTGGAAGGGTACAGGATGTAATTAATCCTTCATGTTCAGACCTCTTTTGCTGAATCTGCTTCCCTGGTATTTTTCTTAAGGTGTTACAGCCTGTCTGGCTGCTACAGTTTGTCCACCTTGTCCTTTACACATGCCTGTAAAGAGTAGGCGTGTGGTAACAAATTTCAGCCCCATTTTAGACCTTACTGGAGGGAATGACCTGGGGCAGAGAGGTTTTTCATATTTTGCTGTGCATAAAGTCAGGATTTCAGTGGCCAAACATGTCTTTAGGGATGGAAAAATAATAGAGAATGTGAAAACTTTTCTTAACTTAACTGGTAAAATTAAATACCTTTTACTCATGGTTTTATGCATAAATGACAGTTTCTAGAGAAGGGTTACACATTTCATTTGGTCAATATTTCCTAAAATATTGCACTTGTTTATGCTGTTCTAAATAGAAATGCTATATAAAATATATACATATACATATGTATATATATGATGTTACTCATGTTCTTAGGCTTTATGGCTACATAAAGCCATAAAAAGTTGCTGCTACCCATATGCAATGGAACACCAGGATACACCTTCCAATAAATCAAAGGCAGTAGCCCCATACAGCTGAGGCAGTAGAGCTGCTCTGTTGGTAAAACTTCAGCAGGGGTTCAGGGAGATTTGCTCCATGTAGGAATCTCCATTTATACAAGGAGTGTTGGCACCTGCTATGCAAACATCCCTGAGTCCCTCCACCTGAGTGCTCAAGGGAGATGATCTTCCCTGGGAAGAAGGGCACTAAACCCAAAGTTATTTTGTAGTTCAAGTTGTTTGTAGGCAGAACTGAGAAACTCAGAAAAATAATGGATAATACAGCCCAATTTTGGCAGTTTTTCTTAAACAAACTATGTATCTAAAATTGTTAGTAGTCTGCCAGCTCTGGGTAGAGGGGATGCTGTATCAACAGGAAAAGCACAGTAAGCCATTATAATAAGACTCAGCAGGCAGAAACATGTTTTTGTGGGTCTAATTCACCCACACAGCCAACATGCCTCCCTTCTCTAAAAATTACCTAGCCTATATCTCAGACAACAACAATAAAAAACTACTTAAAAAATAAAAGGAAAACAGAGGAACCTATATTTAGGCAGAAAGTTAGGGGTTTTTATTTTCCCTTTGCCTCAAGAACTTAAAAATAAGGAAACTCTTCCAGACTACCAAAATTTGAAGCAGACCTGATTCTCTTCTCATCCTTTTCACACTGGGAGGCTGTATGTACATCCTTTTTGAAGGAAGATTGCATCTTCTTTGCCACTAAAGTATTGTAAACATTGTACAGTGAAAATAATTAGAGAGCAAGGCTTACTCATGCTAAACTCCTTGGTCCTATGAAGTTTATGATGAAACTTCCACCAATGGTGAATGTCTCTGGATTTTGCCCTAAGTTTTTAGCCAAACAGAATCATCACTGAAACTCAAGATTTGCCAGAGGATAGACTTAGCATGAATCAGATGTTGTTCCTGGGCTAGGAAGGTTGCTACCCCAAGTGTGTCGTTTTCTGTAGCTCTCCCATGATTATTTTGCACATGTGGATGAAATATAACTTAGAATACACACATCTGTGCATTTCTTACTTACCTATGAACCCTGTGGGTCAAGCGTTAAGCACCATACAAACTATAGCTATAAATAGAATGGAAAGTGTCCTTAAGAGAAATGCTCTTTTTTTCTCTCCCTTATTCCCAGCTGAGTGATTCTAGGATTTGTGGTTTGGTTTTTGTTGTTGTTCTTTTTATTTTTTTTCCCCTCTGAATAGCTGATGGCTTTCTTGATTGGAGTGGAAGGGAACAGCCATTTCGCTGCTTTGACCTTGCTCTGTGCCGTGTTCCACTCAGTGAGCTCACGCCGAGTTCACTGAAACGCTGTGGACATTTCAGCAGCCAGCCTCCATTTACAGGGAGACTTCCCCATGGATCAGCTCCAACACAACATGATGTTGGTAGGACAGAGAGTTCAGATCATAAGCACACATCTGTTTTCCTGTGATATCTCCCACCCCCACCCCTCAGCTTTCTCTGTTCATAAAAGCAGGGTTTATGAATTTGCCTTTAAAAATATGGTCTGCTTTTCCAATGCACCAATTCTACTTTCTGATTCGTATAGAAAATATGCTGTGACAGTGCAATATGTACTCAAGGTTATTCTTACTGGTAGTAAAAAGCAGATTATCTCTGAAAACATATGGAGTCCTGCACATATGCACATCTCCTGCCAAACTGGAGGACGCAAGTGGAAACAAATGAAAGCAAACTTCAGGAAAAGAGTAGATACAAGTTGTTTCTAAATCATGAGCAGCAAAAAAGGATACTGTTAGTCTAAACTAGAAAAAAGTTGTAAGGAAATATAAGACAGAAGATATCTTAACACAATGTGTGTTGTCTTATAGGTGGTATCCTGTCTCAATTACAATCCCATCATATGTTGAGAGATACCAGAATGTGTGGCATGGAAGAGGCCATGTCACACCCAATAACAAAATGATGAATGAGGAAAATGGGAAAAGAGTCAAAGAGCTAAACTTAGTTCAGGGAATACATGTGCAAGTTAAAACTCCAGCCTAGCCAACNTTGGATGTAACATAACTCTGATTTCATTGATGCCAAGGTGGGGGAAGATGCCTTATGTGGAATGTCATTGTACAGACATGCCATGGCTCTTTCTAGAATTTTTCAGGGATGAATGTCATCTGGGTCCTTCTTGGTTCACAGATAGAATATGAGATGACAAACAATCTCAGGGCAGTGGAGAAGGGCGGTCAGTACACTGAAAATTCAGTGGGTTTGAGAATCATAAGAGAGAAGATAAAAACAGTGGTGCTAAGAGTCTGGGGGAACCCCCCAAAAACAGAGAGTAACTTGGTGAGCCATCTCTTTCCTTTCAGCAAAAATATCAGAGAGCTCTCTTTAGGAGTACTCTGTAGAAGGCACACGACCATCCTGCAGCTAGGTTGCTACCAAATGAATGTAAAAACCCCATGTGTGCTGAATGCAAGAGGTTCTGCATGAAGTGAGGGTCTGTGAGTCTGTCCTGATGCTTTTAACACCTTTACAACTTGCAGATGAGTATGACATCAGCAATGCTTTTTTTTCCTTCGTTATCCTTACTGCTTTAAGTGAGAACTAGCAAGTAGGAGTGCGCTCAGTTATTTGCAAAGCTGAGCCAGAATTTATCTAATGGCTACAGGGCAGGTCATTTCTGTCACTGCAAGAGACAGCAGCCAGGGTACCAGTACCTGTGCCTGGTATTCCTACAGATTTTTCAGGTAGCCAGCATGAAGACAATTGGTGTGTTCTCTCCCATGGGCTGAGTCAGGATAGGTCCTTTTGTGTCTGAACACCCTCTGCAAGAGTACACAAGTTTCCAGGAAAGACAGGGTGAGTGCTGGGCTTGTAACTTTCATGTCTGTGGAGGTTTTTTAACAAAACTTGAGGGAACTCTTGCTAAACTCTTTAGACAGTGGCCCCAAGGCCAAGCTGCCCTACTGAGCATTGGCCTTGTAACAAGGCCAATGTGACTTTTCTATCCACTGGGACATGGGGACATGTCCATTCAAGTGTGTGTGGTGCTCTGCTTCTGAGACATGGGGAACAACAGAGAAGTTAATAAATAAACACAATTAAACAAATCAGGTCTCTCATGAATGCATTGTCTTTCTTTGCTCAAATTCTTTACATTCCAAAATCATATTGGAAAATGTGAGGCAAATGCACAATAAATGCTGTGAGCTGCTCTTTAGGCCATGCTGTTTCCATTTCTATGGCTATTTGAAAAGTGCATGAATGCAAGGCACTTTAAAACACTCTAAAAATTAATACAAAAGAAACAATAGAAACACATTTATTCTTGTTTTATTCAATGTCAGTATTGCTGAGTTTTGCCTGACCAGATGTTGCAAAATTTCAAATCCGTTCAACCATAGCTGTTAACAAAATGTCCTTCTTTCACCAAAATTAAAAAATATATACACATTTATTTTAGAATATCTCTTTGGGTTTTTTAATATAAATGAAACAAAGATGCAATTTATGCCTTACCAGTACTAGTACTCATTGTGATTTCTGAGAGCATTGATTACAAGACTTTGTGTGTGTGCTATTTGCACACTATTTGCACAATTATTTCACAATTCTCAATGCAGAGTTTTAACTCAGTGATACTGGTCCTGCAATTTCAGGGTTTGTTTTTTCCTTTTTTTTTTTTTAAAGGACACATGTTCAAGATAAGAAACGATTTTTCAGATAGGGGCTGGAAAAGCTTAAGCCTTTCCTCTCTGTGTGGTAGTTTCCCTTCTCTTTCTTTTCCTGGACAGAACTGACAAGCAGGCATTGTCCCTCCAGTGAGCTCTGCAGTATTACTTTGACCCTAACCCATCAATCTGCCTCAATTGGATAATGATCTGTAATCACTTTCTTTCAGGGGAGTCTATAAATTTGCCAAGGCCCCATTCTTCTCTGAAGGCCTCCTTATGTTCACTCCCATTTGTGCAAATGCTCTCTCTTTTGCAGCACTAAATAGCCATGCACATGGCCCTTTCTCTTCAGAGGCACCAGGCTGCTCACTGTTGATTTTCCATGGCTCTGCTCTCCAAAAGGAGGCAAAGCTCTGCATGCCAGGACTCGGCAGGGTGCAGGACGAAGCCACACCACATCAAGAGCAGCCGCTTTTCTCATTAAGACTGACCCATCATTAGGCTGCTTTGTGCCGGCCCTTGTAATCGATGAGAGGACTGTGTAGTGTGAAAAAGCTAATAAAGATGAGCATGAGGTGGTAGAGAAGGGGATGGGGGGAGTAAAGACACTAACCCCTGTTAACAGAGAAGCCTTCCTTCCCCAGAGCTTAGCCACATGAGTGAGGGGCAAAGCTCAGGATAGCTGGCAGGGTGCAGACTCCTCTCAGTCATTTCTTTGATTGTCTTGCACTTAATTCCCTCAGCATCCTTGTTCTGTCCTCTTTATTGGACCTAGGATTTAGAACAAGCATGAAAGAAAGCTCATATTCTCCTTCCTCAGCCTCCTTCCTTCTCCTGATTAAAGAAGATCAAAGGCTGAAGAACATCTAACTGAACTTGTGTGCAAGACAAGAGGAAGCCCACATAGGTGCACAGAGCACCGGAGGGTTTTTTCCCCATATTGTCATGAGACTTTCTGAGGTTCTGAGAACATCATGGAAAAGGTCAGAGAAGATGAAAGATGCTAAAGTTGCTAATATGTCTTGGGGAAGTACCAAGTGTATTCTTGCTCTGTGACATGTTGGATACATTCTGCAGAGAACAGAGGGAATGAGAAAATATATAATATCTAAAAAATGTGCAGTGTGGAGGGAGCATTGGTCATGGGAGAGGTCAAAGGTGATAATTCTCTACCTGTGCTGCAAAGACAGCAACACATCTCTAGAAGTGCGGTGCACATGGACAACACACCAGAAATTTGCAGCAGGAATCTGCAGCAATGACAATGTGCCTTAGTGAAATGAAAGGATCCTCTTGTCTGGGGGAGGAGGAGCGGTGCCTGTAACATTGTGTACACTGGTGAGAAAACACATGTACAGTGAGGTTCCAGAAGTGTAGTGTCAGATGTTGTACAAATGTGGGAGAGCTCAGTGAGGGACCGTCTCTCCCTTCAGAACAGGTGGCCTGCAGAGCCCAGACCATGTTTCAGAGCAATGCTTTGCCTTCACACACATTCTGTTTTGCTTGGTGTGCCTCATGGACAGGAAACACAGTCCACACCTCATCTTCTCTCCACTGTGTACCTCCTTCTCCACTTCTCCCAGGGGCAAAGAAGCAGAGAAAGGGCAAAGTATGTTACACATTCCCACTGCCTGAGAGTGCATTTGTGGCTTTTGTGTGAGAAATGGCACATATGCCATGGAGTGGACCGCCTGCATGCTCCCTCATACCTGTTGCTCAAGTGAGTCTTTGATGAAGGGTTCAGAAGTTTTCAATATTAAGTTTAGGTTTTCTTGTCTTGGATATATGGAAAATTACATGGATGAGATCTTAAGTTTGTAAATTAATGTTTTCATATTAATAGAGTTCTGTCCATAGTCTCATCTTCCTTGTGACTACAGAAAGGCTCAGAAAGGCTGAGAATTAAAGTGAGTTGCGCCTAATTAGCATGTTGTTGATTCTAGTGAATTCCACTTCTATTTTCTGCTTATGGGTATTGTTCTTGTTCAGAGAGTTGAAGCCTCTCTCTTCCACTAAACATCTTCCACCCAGCCATCATGCACTGTTTGGTCCTTTACTCCAGCGGAGTGCTACAAATATAGTTTGTGCCAATGCCAGAATTTTGGAATTGCTGAGAATAGGCTGTGGAGAAATTTCTCCACAGAAATTGATATTTCTCCAAGTGGAAAAATATCAACCAAATTGAGAAATGTATGGGATTTGTGGTTTTTGTTTGCTGAGGCTTTTTTTATTTTGTCTTTCATTCTTTGAAAGAAGCAAATTCTAAGAGGATTGCATAACAGAAGTACCCACTTCAAAACAAAAGCTGCTTGGCGCAGTATCTTCTGCTAACATTCTGCCTCAGCTGTGCCATTCAATGCATTTCACACGGGATTTTGTGTTGCTGTCAAAGAGAAGCTGCACAGATTTACTTGATTTGAAACAGGGATGCCTGGCAAGTTGTTATGGGCAATCTGGATGAATATGTGTTGGCATTTGCCTTATTTTCATTCTCTTCAAGATTCCAAATGATAACCATCTTGAAGGTAATTTGTTTTCATTGCATTAAAAATTCCATTGGAAAGTTGCTTTTTATTGTAACTTGTTAAATGCTTAATTGATATCACATAATAAAAAGAATCAAAAAACCCCTCTGGTCCCTCTCAGGAGCTCAAGTTAGCTGCAGTGGAGCCAGCTCCGTTGCCATTTCCAAGTTGTTCTGTAGTGATCTAGCAATTCATCAGTGTCAACGACACATGGGAACTCTCATGTTTGTAAAAGCCTGCAAGGGATCCATGTCCTACATTTCAACAAAAATCACAAAATCACATTTCAAGGTGGTCAAGGTTAGGGAAACATCAGGCACATAATTGCTAGCCCCCTTTCTGAAGTGGATGGTAAAACATGGAGAAACAGGCAGAAGCAAGAGGTCAGCAGCTGCAACAGAAAGGTGAAAGCTCCTTTGAAGGACCTAGAAAATTGGAAGTGAAACATAATTGTCAGGATGCCAGAAGCATTTGGCTTCTGCAGGAGGAGGAGTGGTACGAGAACCTAAACAGGCAAATATGTTGATACATACATGTCACAGAAATCACAGCAGAGCAGTCACAGAGGGACCAATGAAGATCATCTGTGGCTCATTGCTTTCTCTTCTGCATCTTTCTCTGGCCTGCATCGTGGCAGAGACTTCTCTTCACTCTCTTTTTCCATGATCCCACCTAATTGTTTATTTCTGAGAAGCTGCAACAAGGCCACAGGTGAGCGAGCGTGAGTCTGCCTCACGCCTCACCATCTATGTGTAAGAACAGACAAAATCTAGCCCATGAAGAACTGCATCGTTAAAGTGTGACATTCTTTGCTGGCATGCATTATATTTTATGGATAATTTCCTTGGTAGATGAGGCAGCATGAGAGCAAACACACATATCCAGAGTATTCAGTATTCTCATTTAGAGTTACTGGGATTATGATATGCTACAGTAGGTGATATTTATATATGTCAAAGTCATAGCTTCTTAGATGTTTTCTACAATTCTTACTCCTTACTTCACAGGAGATAGTCTACACTGTCTCAGGCAGATCAAGCAGTTTTGGGTAAAATATCCAGACTCACACTGCTATATTGTTTTCTAACTTACTGGTAAAGTTGGATTGATTTTCCAGGTGGTGATAGTTAAAGAATGAGAAATTTTGCCCATTTAGAGGAGATCTGGGACAGCACTCGTCAGCTTGAAGTTATTTTATTTATTGCCATGTCCATAATACTCAAAAACATTCCAGAAACACAATTTGGTAGCATAGTTACACGTTATCTTCTTTCAGGACACAACCCACAGAGTGTACACAATATCAACACTTTCGTATTCAAAATAAAGACAGTAATGAGGAAATTCTTCCTTGGGATCCATCAGTGTGATCTGTTCACTGAGATCGCACTGATTCCTTGACTGAAATTTTAGTTGGCAACTTGCTGATTAGCTCACTGGAACTTTGAATTTTTCTGATTTATGAATTGTTTCCATCATGTTGCAAAAGTGAAAATATTGAGACTGTGCTAAGCACTCAAGTGCTAAGATATATTTTAAATGTCCATCAATTGATTAAGTAGAATAGTTTCTAATGTATTCTGTCTAAATCAATGCCATAGAGTTAAATTAGCAAATAGTTCCATTGTGAAAAACGATATTCAGATTAACTTCATAAGGAATGACTTTGTGTGATCTTGGTATCCACTGATATTAATTGCAGTCTTCCTGAAATTCTGAAGTCCTACTATTTATTGCAAACCTGTTTTCTATCTGTAGCAGTTTGTGTTTCTGCATTTTGCCTCTTCTTCAAGTGGGTGCATGTATCACCTGCTCTTCTTGCTCAGGATTTTTTACTTGTGCTAGTTGCTGAAGACAGATCTCTCCCCGAAGGTGTCAGGCCTTATACATGTGTTTGAGGAATATAATACTATAATAATGTCATCTGCTTGTCATTGGGTGATTTTTTAAACACTTCTTATAATTTTAAAATGGTTCCTATATTAATACAAGTGCTTAAGCTTATTTTAACACATATATTAATACCAAAATCTTAGAAACTCATGAGTGGCACATTTACTTGAATCAGTGCTTACATCAGTGCTTACAAAGGGTCAAAGATGTCCAAAGACTAGGGATGATGTCTTGTACTCATGTTTCAGAATAGATCACTGAAGGTGATTTTTTTCCTTCCAAAATTGTCTCCTCCTGGTCTAAAAATCTCAGTTAATAAAATGCTGTGTTCTGAAATCTACCTAATTCCCACCAGGAGTTGCATGATGCTGTTTTCTTTTTAACTGACTAATTATTATTATTATTGTAGACATGTTATTTACTCCAAAGTGGTTTGGGGATAATTGATTAGGTTGCACCATGTCATGAAAGAACAGATGGCAGGCTAGTCTGTCAGTTCATCTACAGCCTATAAGAATGCTAAGAAAATTAAAATTGAGGGGGGAAAAAAAAAAAAAAGAAGAATAAAAGAAAAAAGAAGGTGTCTAGGAGGGAATGAACTAAGCTGTGCTTGCAACACAAAAAAGTTCTTGTAGTGGGTGGTCCTTTGGGAAGGTAATCGGAGATCTGCAATATGTCCACTACAATCAACAAAAGGGTACAATACTTCTCTGCAGGGAATTGGGTAGGGAAGAATTTGTTTAAATAAAATTGCAGGGTTGTAAGAATGTTAAACTAATTCTCTAATGTTCTGTGCATTGTCTGGGGAATTTTGGCTTTGCATCATTTGCTGTACTGAAGTACTGACAAAATATTCTATTAGAAGTGTTTTGGAATGTATTAACATGCATTTTATCTTTGGAAACCCTGACTGTGTTTAATGAAAACTAAAAATGCCTTTAGAAAAGCTACACTCTCCTGTGTTCTCTCACTGAAACCTCTCCCAAATTCTGCATTCTTCCTCACTTAGTAAAATGCTCTATCTTGCAAACGGAGTTTGGTTTGCTGTTATTCTGATTGGTTGGCACCTGCATTTTAATGTGTGTGTTCATGTTAATTATTGGTGATAAAATACCATGGATAAAACTGTATGTGCGTTACTTGCACATAGAGGAATGTAAAGTCTTGAACTGAGCTCCCTTTAGCGTTTGTACTTATGTGTACAAAGTGGGGGAAACTGTACGAAAATGGCAGGAAGTGAAATATTCCCTGTCCTTCCCAGAGTGCATCAAAAAACCCAATTATACCTCCAGAAGCCAAAGATCCCAAAAAAAGAGGTCCAAAAGAAAGCAAGTAATTTCTATGTGTTACTCTTTCTAGAACTGCTTCTCCTTTATATGTTAGATGGTATTTTACTTTGCAAAGTATCAAGTACCAGCAAATTGAACAGGCAAGACCTCAGCCTCAGTCTCCCTGTGAGGTGGAAAACAGGGAGTGTCTCACTCCCAGTCAATAATCTCTGATGAGATTGCTCCCAGCAGGATTCTCTTCTCCCCCAGTTTAGCCCATTTTATTCCCCTCAGCATCCTATCAGTCTGGAAAAGATCTGCTGTGCTGCTCCCACAGAGCAGCAGGGAGGAAGACTTATCTCACTATCCTCTTGTCTCTAAGTAATCCTGTGTGAAGAAAGGAGAAAATTGCATTATTACAGGAGTTTCTTGCTGGGCAGCACTACAGTCTTAGATTTGTGAGAGCTCCCATCCTGTAGCATAAGACAAGTGTTTTAGGTGCTGGACAAATAAGTTTCTTGCTCCAAAAAAATCTTACAGTCCCAGAAGGGAAGGAGGTCACAGGGATTTGTCATTAAACACAGACAGGGACGTGATTAAACCTTTGCAATCTCAGAGTTTCAGTTTGTCATGCAGTGTTTTATCCCTCAGCCCAATGACCTTGCCTCTCTCAAATGTGTAATTGTGCTTGCAATTAAGTAATTCCAGTAGAAACAACTTATATTTTACTTCCGTGAGGTAATCTTCTCTTGTAACTGTGCACTGGCAAAATTCTTCTTATTTTTTTTCTATGCATGTTGGGCTCTTCACACATCTGGAACAGCTGTTACTCCAGCAAATGGCTTTTCTGCTGTCTGCATGCCTTCCCCAGCACTGAGCAGCTCCAAAAAGATCTGTCCTCATCACCTTCACAAACCTCTTCTGTTCAAAGGAAGAAAATAACCAAAGCCTAAACACTGCATAAGCTTTTGAGGCCTCATCTTTATCAAAAATTGTCAGTGAGGATTAGTTCTCATTGGATTGCGAGTCAAGGATTAATTACACTGACCACAGATGGGCACAGTGCAAAGACTGTCAGTAAACTCCCCACACAGCTCCCTGAAAGTACTTTAATTATGGCCTGCATAAATTTCTATTCCAGTTTTCGGACTCCCTTAAGCAGAGACTACCAACTGTCCTAAATTGCTTGGTGGTTTGTTGAGGTGGAAATGTATCCTCTGTGGACTAAACTCATTACTGGGAGGTTTATTAGCAAGAAGGTAGTCTAAGTCCATTAATAAATGAGGAGTGAGGCAAAATCAATTACGATTTTAATATGACTGAACCACTAAGCATTTTTTTTTTTTTTTTGAATCTGTAGTTTAAAGGGAAATAAAAGAGTATGGGCAATTAAGAAGCAATGAAGACCATAGCTGATGTGGTTATTGATAAATGCAGGTAAGTAAATACCTGGGAAAATTAAATGCACAGATCAGCAGTACTTACTTCACCTTAAGGAAATTTTGTGAACATACTGAACCACTAAGAGGTATTTTTTAAAGCCAGACCACTGGCCCCAGCAGTAGAGTATGTTTGCATTATAAAGTGCAGAGGAAGGGAGCATGGGTAAAGAGAAATACTGTCATTTAGGATCTAGTAAATGTAATTTTCCTGTCCGGTAAAATGATGGAGCAGAAAATCTGAAAACTGGTAGCAAAGAATACTACATAAGTGGGAAGTATTTATTTCAAACTTTGCCACAGCAACCTGTGTAGTGTGGCTGTTCTCAGCTGTACGGCAGAAGGGGCAGACGAAAGGAAGAGGACAGAGGTCATATTTCTGAATGCTAAGAAAACATTAGGATATGTACTTCACAAAATTGCCTTTGGGAAACCAATGCCAAGTAGGTAGGGATGGGAACACTGTTACATGGGCTGAAAATGGTTAAAAGTTTCTAAAGTGAAAGTAGGAATGAAGGACAACAGGTTTGTGACGTGGGGAGTTTGTTTTTGTGGGAATAGTCTCATGGCCTACTTTTCTACAGCATCTTTTTTAACAGTCTGGAAGATGGAATAAATAATATGTGATACAATTTGGAGAAGATAGTAGGTAGAAAAGACCTAACCATAAAAATCTGGACATATTAATGATGCAAAGAGAAAATGTAGTCTAAGGACCACAGATGTACTGAAATGAAAGGGAGCTACAGAGTAGAAACACGCAACTTGCCACTTGGCAGTGTTTATGTGGCATGGCACACTACTTCTGGAGCAAAAACCAAACCAAACTGGAAGAAAACTTGGATGGGAACTAATAGCTGAGGTGGGAACACAGTGTATCTGCAAGTCTTCTGGGCACTGAGTGCACAGGATTGGGCTATCTAGCTATGCAGGCTCAAAACTTGGCTACAGGTCCACTCTGCAAGATATTTAAGGAAAAAAAACCCGAAAAAATAAACAAGCCCCATGGATGAGAGAGAGATGGAGAGTGAATGAAAGGCATTTAAACACAACCAAGAAGCCCAACTGCCCTGTTTCAGCCAAGTCCTACACTGTTACCATATACATACAGTAATTTCTTCCTACCGAGAGTCTTTGTAAGCCTGTGTGTGCCAGTCCCAGTTGTTGCTGAGTTCATTGCTGTATTTCATTGTTGTATTTTTGTACCTTCTAAATGTCATAGTAGACTATAAGATGTCAGGTGTTTCTTTATTATTTTTTATTTCTTCACGTCCTTTGTGGTTTTTATACAAAGAACAATTGTCCTTTATGGACTTTGAGTGTTTTCTGTGCACCCTCTTTCAAACAATTTTTCACTCACACTCTCCAGTAGTTGAAGACAGTGTGTATTGATGGAAACACACGTTCCCAGTATCAAGCAGATAACTACAATTAAATCTCTTTTATCTCTGCTGTGGTTGGATTCCTGGGATGGTTTGATTAAAGTGAGGTTTTGATCCATTGTTCATATATACCAAGGAGGAGGCTCTCATTATATTCTCTCAATAGGGGTCAGTCTTGGAAAATTTTGCAAGACTTGAAGAATAGTCATGTAGGCAAATTTTTTTGTTGACTTCAGGAAGACCATTTTCAGTAAAGCTTTAAAAAGTGACATATCTTTGATTTTCATCACTTTTTCCTTTATTAGAAGGTCTTACTGAACTTTAAGGTAAGATTTTTCCTTTTAGATCTTTGAAGTGATGAAAATTTGGACTGCTGACATTCTTGATGGGTTTATAAGAAAATATGAACAGCTGCAATTAATGGAATGACATGCTATATTAATTTTCTCTACCTAAATATTAGAAGAACATTTGCTTTGTCCTGGTTGAATGGTTTAGTTACACTGGCTGAAATGTTTATGTTCTTACTGTAGTCTTTTGCTAAATATTTAGTTTAAGAGATTACTTCCTAGAACAATTTCTATTAAAAAAGCCTGGTAGCATGAAAATTTTCTAAAAGTATATGTAACATTTATGGCTAAACAGAATCTATTTAAAAAGTTCTGTTACTGATTTAGCAATAATTAGGGTCAAATTCTTCTGGCTGAGTTTTGTAATCTCAGTATTTTCACATGACAGGACTTTTTACAGCAATCAGCTGATTGCTCTTCATGACCATAAACTTAGTTCTCTATGGAGAGATCAAAATGTCTTTTTTGACATGAATTTTATGCTGAATTTTGCCATCAACCAATTGGATTCTGGAAAACATAAAACTGAATTAATTTCTACAATAAGAAGCTAGCTTCTCTGAATACCAAGTTAATGGCAGTGGGAAGCTGTCCCTGAAAGTGTTGAAATAAACTAACAATAAATCCAAAGCCATGCAAAGCAAAACTGGAAAATTTTATCAATCTTTAAAAAAAAAATTATTGGTAGCAACAGTCTTGGAGATGATGACTGAAAGGGGGCATTTTAATTAAACAGATCTGAATAGGCAAAATTTCTTGAAGGCCTATGAGTTGGAAATGTGATTTACAGCTATTGACATTTTTTTTTTGAGATTTCAATGCAAACATCCCTTCCAGCAAAAAGTTAAGCACAGTTACACTGAGTGGTTTTCACTCAAAGAAAATAGTGGAACATAGTGTAGTCATATCTCATTTTCTGACCAAAGTTCATGAAGAAGATGCCTCAACACAGCATCCCGAGTGCAAATATGCAAATATGGAATGACCTGTGATTTTGGTCTCCATCTTTTTAAATTATGTCCGCCATTTTCAGATAGGCTTTGATGTAGCATCTACTTTTTTCACATGTACTGTTTTCTTTCATGTAATCTCTCCCCAGCTGTTGAAACTTCCATCTTTTGACTTATGTCTGAGTTAATTTTAATCATCTTTAGAAATGACACATGACAGAAACTTGACCACTCCCATCATTGTATACTATCAGCATGATAATAAAATAGAATTACAGAATCACAGAATAGTTTGGCCTGTAAAGCACCTTTAAAGGTCATCCAGTCCAACCTCCCTGCAATGAGCAGGGACATCTGCAAGTAAACCAGGTTGCTCAGACCCTTTGAACATTTCCAGGGATGGGGCATCCACAACTTCTCTGGGCAACATGTTCCAGTGCTTTACCACTCCCATTTGTAAAAAAATATTTCCTTTCTTTCTAATCTAAACCAACCCTCCTTTAGTTTTAAACCATTATCCTTGTTCTATCACAACAAATCCTACTAAAAGGTTTGTCATCACCTTTCTTATTGCTCCCCTTAAGGAAAGTTGCTCTAGGGTCTCCCTGGAGCCTTCTCTTCTCCAGGCTGATCAGTCCCAGCTCTCCCAGCCTGTCTTCACAGGAGAGGCACTTCAGCCCTCTGAGCATCTTTGTGGCCTCCTCTGGACTCACTCCAACAGGTCCATGGACTCAGGACTCCAGGTGGGTTTCATGATGATGGAAACATATAAACATATTAAGGTATCACTTGCCAAATAAGTTGCCTCAGCTGATGAAATGCCAATATTTGGATGATCCAGCCATGACAGAGCAGGAGGCACGGAGGGAAGCTTAAGCTGAATAATTGTGCCTGGTATGGGCAGCACCTCCCTGGCTATAAATCAGTACTAACCTTTTTCCATAAAGTGAAGGCTTGGGTTTGCACCATCCAACCCACAGA
This sequence comes from Notiomystis cincta, assembly GCA_013398075.1. Lineage (NCBI taxonomy): Eukaryota > Metazoa > Chordata > Aves > Passeriformes > Notiomystidae > Notiomystis > Notiomystis cincta. Next base: position 45,058 of record VZRX01007294.1, on the reverse strand, counting down.
TGCTGGCTGAGGTGAGCGCTTGCTTTCCAGCCTGAGGCTCCTGTCCTCCTGGTGGAGGCATTTCCAGGCTCCAGCATCACTTCCCAGTCTAATATTTTCACACCAACCCACCACTATGTGTCAGTTCAAAGTGAATGCTGGTAGTGTGAGCTGGACTTCTCCACAACTAAACATGCTCTTGTTTGCTTTTCAAATGAATCTATATCATTAATGTGATTTCAAATATGACTATATCATTAAACAAACAAAGCAAACCCCATTTTTACCTGAAAACTTGGTATTTGCTTTTTGATTTTTGTGGGTTTTTTGGTTTTTTTTTTTTTTTGGGGGGGGTTTTTGTTTGTTTGTTTGTTTTTTGTTGTTTTTCTGAAATGAAGTACATTTGAAAGCTTGTTTGTGCTCTTTGTTTCTTGACCGCTGACTACAGTGTTGGCCTTATGGGCAAATGATGATGCCACTGCTTACAAGGTGGTGCAGGAGCTGATGGTGATGAAGGAAGTTGAAGTGGAAGCTAGAAGGGACAATAAAAGGTGTTGTGAGGTCAAGCTTGAATAATTGTCCTGCTGCCTCTTCAGAAATCCCATGTACATTAGTAGATGAGCAGGGAGACCTTCTCATCTTAACCACAAGCCAAGAGCAATCTGAGCACACCATGTAGGCTTTCTGCATAGAGTGTAATGATGAGGACTTGTGATCTAACAGCAGCCAGCCATGGGACATGAAGATTGCATCTTCATTTGGGTTAGAACCTGTATGAGCTGGGGGAAAGGGATCTTAATTTTAAAGGTTGGAGTTGTCAACAGCAGAAAGATTAATTGATTGATTTTTTTAATTTTAATTTTTGTAAGAATTTTTTGATTTAAGATAGTGAGTGTTGTATCTTTAACATCACATACATAAACTTGAAAGTATTAAGTGAAGCTGTTTATAATTTTCATATATATACTTTCATATGTATATTTTTTATCACCATTAGGATTCATTACCAGTGTTGCTCCTGCACTCTTGTCATGGTTTAATCCCAGCCAACAACCAAGTCCCACTCAGCCACACATTTACTCCCACACCAATGGGATCAGAGAGATAATTGGAAGGGTAAAAGCAGGAAAACTTGTGGGTTGACATAAAGACAGTCTAATAGGAAAAGCAAAAGCCGTGGACACAGGCAAAGCAAAGCAAGGAATTAACTCCCTGTTTCCCATGGGCAGACAGGTGTTCAGCCATCTCCAGGAGAGCAGGGCACCTTCACAAGTAACTGGTACTTGAGAAGACAAACATCACTCTAAACATCCCTCCTTCTTCCTTCTTCCCCTCAGCTTTATATACTGAGCACCCCCAAATTCCTCACCAGTATGGCAGCGCAAAAAGCAGAAAAGGCTTTTTCTCTGCAAGCCCTACTCAGCAATAACAAAAATATCTCTATATTACCAAGCCTGTATTCAGCACAAATCCAGAATGTAGTCCCATGTTGGCCAATGTGAAGAAAATTAACTCTAAGCCAGCCAGCACCAGCACAACTCTGTACCAATTTGCCCAAAAATTGGTGCGTAGTCTAGAGCAATTTGCTAGAGGGACACTGGACACTGATCCCGCAGGATGGAATATATTAGAGCTTCCTGGTTTACAGATAAAGTGTTTACCTATTTACACTTCGATCATTCTACTTAGCCCTTTGTTTAAATTTTCCTCTTTCAGTAGATGAGAGTTTTGGGCTGTTGTGAGAGCTATGACACAAGAAATATTCAGCCTGATTGTTACCATATTGTCCAAAAATACCTTATATATATTGATTTATACAGCACATAATATGCACATATAGATACATATATGTACATATATATGCATATATAGATACATGAGATAAGTCCATATTTTTTATGGAAGATCAAAGTTATGTTTGATTAAAAGAAATGCACGTCCTAAGACATAGTAATACTAGAAGCTACAGGAAGTCTTGTTGGATGAAAAAGGAGAAACAACATGGGCAGTGTTTTAGCCAATTGTCTTTAAAAAGGCACATGGCCAGCTCAGGTGTGTAATGGATATGTCAGAAACCTGATTTGTGCATTTATTTTGGAAATAGTTGCACGTGCATTCACTTCAATGTTCAGCTTTCTGCTTTGCCTCTGCAAATGAGATGACAGAGATTTCACATCTTGTGCTATCTAGACATCTTCTGAAATTCAGTCTTAAATTTGGTAAATATCTTTCCTGAATTAAGGCTCTTGGACAACTCATTGACTTCTGTATTTATTTTTATTAGAGTGATTGTCTCTTCTCTTGTTTGACTACACCCATGCACACCCCCAGCCTCCCCACCCCCTCACCAAACCTGTTCCAGTAAATGTATTCTAGAAATTTGTAGAGGTAAAATAAAAATTACTATTATTCAGATTGACAGGTTATTTTAGACAATATTGTCTTATAATTCAAGCTGTGCAGATGTTGCCTAGAATGTCAGAATAGCCTCTGCAATCAAAAACTTGATGATTCATGATCTCTATGTCTTTTAGAGACACTTTGTAACACAGGGCAGGTCTGGGAGTATAAGTTTAGAAGGAGCATTGTTAATCTCAGGATAATTCTTTATTTATATCCCTTTTTTTACAGAGGTTTTCTACTTGGGTGATTAAAGCATCAAAACCTGCTCTGAGGCTAGCTCTATTTCAGGGCTCTAAAGGAACTCACCACTGAATGAAAATCATTTCAGGAACAATTAGAGAAAAGGCCCGCATAAATTCTTCCTGTATCCAGGGCATTAGCATCACCCAAGTGTCTCTTGCTTACAGTACGTTGTGACAAAGTAAAAGCTATTTCAGCTGTTATACTGTGATGGCTGTTATTTATGGAACATAAAAGGATACTGAAATACAAAAGGGTTTGAAAAGACCAGGGTAAGATCAGATAAAAAAAAATGAGAAAGAAACAGGCATCTTGGGATGGTAACAACCCTGCCATGTACTGACAGGGAGGTTGTATATTTTTAGAATATACTGAAAGGAATGGTGCTTTTACTTAGGTTTTTATGGTTTACCATGAGATGCAATTTTCTGGCCTTATATGCAGTTGTAACAAAAGTCAGAGAGATTTTATGATAGCTGCCAGAGTTCATAAATGATGGCATACACTAAAATATTTATAGAACTGTAAAATCTTGATTTCTCTCTGGTTTAGCAGATGGGGTCCTAAAACTGGTTCCCAGATTGTCACATTTCTTTACCCTTTGATGACAATGAAGCCTGTTATCACTTTTTTTCCCCCTCTGGAAAGCAAGTTCACTAGTGTAATCAAGTTCATACTTCTATCCAATTATACACACCAGGATCTCATGAATTAAGATGTGTCAGCCATATAAGATTTGTAATTATTCAAGGCAAAGGGTCTATTGTTAAACACCAGGATCTGAGAAGCCTTGCCATGTCTCTGACCAATGACCATTGACTCATGTCAGTATAATTGCTGCTGAAAATCTGCTTTCCCAGTCATTAGGCTGCATCCACACAGCACAGATAAATGCTACTTATGCACCAGAAATGGTGAACTTAGGTGCCTGCTTGGTACAAAGCAGCAATAAAGCACAGCTATTTGCTTCTCCTTGAGATGTTTTGTTGTCCTCAGAGAAAATGTCTGTAGCACTGCTAAACTCAGCTGTACTTCAGAATGAAAACTGATGGTTGGGGCAGCAGAAGCAGAATAAATAACCTCTGAAGCAGAATTTTTCCAGTGTTGATCAGGATCCACTCCACATTAGAAGACTTTTCATTAAAATAAAAGATGCTGAAGATAAAACATCAAGTAATGTCCCTTCCCTATTGAATTTTCACGAGAGAGAGTTTCTTGAATTTTGCAGATAATCAATGAATGAACGTGCAGTACTTGCATATATACACATTTTGTTGCAATAAGTGTCTAAATATTTACAAGATAGAAAAGCAAAACCGGACCCGGGGTCCCATCTTTCCAGAAAAACTGTAAATATCTTCACTGCTGAACTTGGGGCACCAGGCAAAGTATAAATTAGGAAAATAGGGGATCGGGAGAAGCAAAAATGGTGTGATAATTTTTTTTAAAGCCCAAAGTCATCTCAATCTAGTGCCATTTCTCCGTATTTAAATAAATGCTAAAATTTGAACACCAAAATAATTGTTTATCAAAATGCATTTTGATTTTGGCATATAATTAGTAGTATCCATTGTCATTATGCCTACAGAGGTGGAAGACATGACAACCAGGCACACACACCTGAATGCCATGGAGAATTGTAGCAAGTCTGAATGCCAGAGTTCAGAGTTAAGTCTTCTAAAAGATCCTGGCACAAAGCACAGATTCATTGACAGAGGAAAATCCATTTTTAATGGCTGAGAATGTGGACAAGGTAATGAGTGGGATTATTCTGGGATTTCCTTAGAATGATTTTTTTTTTCAACAGAAAAAGTTTTATTTCTTAGTTTACAGTTCCTAGCTGCCTGACTCATCACCTTTTGAATTTTGGATTTTCTTTTCCTTTCTCTATTTCTATCAGGAGAACAGAAGAACAAATAAATGATAAAGAGAAAGAAAGCAGGGAAAACATAGAAGTTAGAGAAAGATCTCTTATTCAGATTCCGTAGGCAGAGCTTTTATGCAAACTGCAGTTGATTAGTATTTTCATTTATGTAGGAAATGTTTATTTCTTCAATAAAGTGACTCTCATTTCCAAAAAGGCAGTATTTTTTTTCTCTCTCCCTCTCTCCTCCTCTCTTTTTATGTGTCTCCCAGCACCTTTTTGTCTGAGAGTATCCCATGATTTTTTTAAATAGATGGAATAACAACAATAAATAGCAATGTCTCTTTTTTTTAATGGCATTTATGAGAAATATTTTATTGAGTATTTATAAGTTTTCATCTATTTGTGTGGATATGAGAATTACTTTAACCAGATGGCCTTATGCAGATATTGTTTTGCTTTAACTTTTGCATATGTTACCTCAACCAGCTTAATTTCAAGTCAGACGTTAAGTATTGAGGCATAAGGTATTGGGAAAAGAGCTGGAAATTCATTGATGGCTGCATTGCCAATGGAAAACAATCTTTGATATGCTGGTGAGTTCAGTTTGGTAGGAAAACCTGAGGCTCTGAATTTCATTTCCATTCATCTGCTGTCTTTTGGAGGTAGAAGTAGAACATTAGATGATGGGCAGCATTACACACAGAATGTGTGCAGTTGTGTCTTTCTTACGAAAGGAGACGTATGACTACATGAGAACCAAAAATGCCTGACCATTGGCCCTAAATCTGCTTGTCAGAGCTTTTAAACATCTGCCAAATAGCACTGATGGTTTTGTTTTCTTGTTTTTATGTCTTACTAGAAAAGAGAGTGTGAAGTCTGGATTACAGCTGTGGTGCTATGAGTACTGAATACCTCTTTATCTGGTGGTGGATAAAGGGACATAGTCGTCATCAGTAGTAGGAGAACTGCAGGAAAAATAGGAAATGGGTTTTCCTTTGAGAAAAGGTGGGTTGAGGTTGGCACTAGTCAGCCAGGTTTCTTTGATGTGGTAAGAGTGAAGACCCATACACCTAGCTTCCATTTCTTCAACTTAATTAATTCTTGGTCATGGACTCTGAGGTCATGAACAGGTGTATCTGGCATACCTTTTTTAAAAGTTATGTTAAGTTTGGGCATATGAATATGCAAACCCCAAGCTGTATAGAGTTTCTTCACCTTTAGCAGGTCCTCAAAAAAAAAACCAAAACCAACAAACCCCAGCTCTTTTATTTTTGTTCCTGGCTGCATCTCTAGTGAAAAATAAGGTAATGTCTGTAGAATTCTTCATTTTTTGCCCCCAAATGCATTCTTTCTGCATCCCAGCTGCTTGTCTGAAGTTAATTTGGTTGAACTTCATTTCTAGCCTAAACAAGCTGTTTGATTCCCCTGAAGAGAAAACTGGCACTGCCAGATGATGGCTCATCCCATCCCGAAATGCATCTGGTATGACTTGCTTAGATTATTTGATGGGAATTCAAGTAATTTATGTCAAGTAAGAAGAATATTTTTAGGTCTGAGATATGTTGGAAAATCTGTGGTTTAACTTCTTGAAATACTGCATGATCTTTTTTATCATTCTGGATACCCTGATTGCTGTGCAATTTACTGTGTGGTATTGTTCACCTGAGGCATCAAAATAAAGGGTGCTACACATTAGAGCTATTCTGGCACTATTTTCATTGTAAAAATAGATTTTGATAATTGGCTTTGTTTGCTTTTTGCCTTGCTTTGTTTGGCCTTTAATGATTTTTTTCACAGTATGATACTGATCGATCATGAAATACTATATAACAATTGTATATAATAATACTGTATAATATATAAGAATAAAGTAGTATATAATATACATTATTGTGTATATAATTATGGAAAATTTGTTACCAAGCATAATACCTGCCATTACAGCTTCTGTTTGACATAGTTTTGACCAAAATCGTATGATTTTTGTATAATTTTTAATTTTGATCTGGAACATTACTACCTTCAGCCATGCACACATTCATGTCTGGATCTTTCACAATAAAAGAGAATACACGGAAAAAACACAGGAACCTAAGAAAATCCACAAAAATATCTGTCATACATGTATAGGGCTAAACCAGAAAAAATATTTTTAAGGTATTCAGACTAATGCTACAATACTGTTTTGAAATACAAGGTGATATTTCACAGGTTGTAGATATAGGTGTATTATTCAAACTTAGGTCTAGACACCTTAGAACAAAATCTTATATCACATGGTTTTTCATACATTTCTGCTCATGCTTTGAGGTGCTAATTCAGCTCCTGGTGCACGGTGTGAAAAAAAAAAGTTTTTCAGCTTCAGGAGTACAACTGGAACATATAATATGATGAAATGTACTAGACTATGTGTGTTTGGGTGGTTGTGTGTTCAAAAAGTACAGGTGCAGAACACAGGGAATTTTGACAGAAAAATAGTATTATGAAATATCATTGTGTATCTCGATAGGAATTGTTAGCATCATGTAACTGTCATGCAAGAAAAGCAGTCTGTCAGTCTCCCACAAAATCCTGAAATATTTGTAAAATTGCTTTATGTAGTTTATTGTGGTCAATACAGTATGGAAAATTAAACAAAGTGTTCTTGCTGGAAGCCAATGAGAAAATATGAATTGACTACTGTGTATTTCATCCCATTGGTGTAGCTCTAGGATGATTCTTTTAATGTCTGCTAGAATTATCATGTTCTTTTCATAACACATGTGTAGGTGGTAAGATACTAAACATGATAGTGAGCTTGTTTTAAATAAAAATTTGAGAGAAAAAAACATACAAAACCCTGCAAAGTGGATCATAGGCATCACAGTTACAGTCAAAATTTGGCTTTAGATTTGGTGGGTAAAACCTTGGTCCCAGTGAAAGTTTTATCATTGACCTCAACTGGGATTGAATGCACAGGGAATGCATGCAGTCAGTGACTTCACAGGTATCCACAACCCCACATGGGAAGGGGAAAAAATTGCCTACCTATGCTTACCATGCAACTGATTAAATTACATCTCTGGACACTTCTATTTTTAATGTGACTGGAGGTGAAGTAATTACATTTCAACCAGCAATGAGGTGAAGCCCTCATGCTCAGTCTAACAGGAAACACACTTCCTAGACAGAAGCATCTGATTATTCTAACCATTTTTATATAGTTCAGCAAATCTATTCTTTTGCTGGAAGTACAGTGCTTTCTTTGCCAATATTTCCCATCCGTCCCTGGGAACAGTGCATAGCTGGTAAATCAACACAATTATTATTCTATTCCATAGGACATACAGTGATTTACATTTATATGCCAACATTTTCTTCCTTGTTGCCCCAGCAAGAGCTGGAAAATGATTTATAAGGATGCAGAAGTGCTGGCACAGATGTTATACAGCCTCAGCATGTTTGCAGTGCACAGCGTGGCAGACTGTTCTGGAAGTGTTGATGCACAGGTAGGGTAGGAGGCAGCCAGTGTGACAGTGGTGCACTCCCAGCTCCAGTGTGGGGCAAACCCTGGCCCTGCTGCTGGCAAACATATTTGGCATCCATCTCCCTAACAGGTCATTTCTGCATGCTGCACTTTGGGGAGGAGGATTGCTTGGTTCTTGTAATTAGTTGCTTCTGTTGAATTTCTAATGGACCTGTGGGCCATAAAAACCTTTCTGTTGTGGAATAGTTGGCAGCTCCATCTTATGTGTTTAATTTTTTTTCCTCTCTTCTCTGCCCACTACCTCCATAGAGGAGGCTTGGAGGATGAGTGGATGCACAGAATAAAAATGTACTTTGCTATGGAAACTGTCTTCCTCCTTCAGAAAGCTTGGCATTATTGGGATGTTTTGTTTTTGCTCGTACGTAATATCAGAGTAAATGAAGACTATCAAATCATTAAAATCCACATTTCAGAGGTTAGCATTCAGGAAGAATAAGCCATTGGAAAGCTAGGGTATGAGAACTGTATTTCCTCTAAAAAAATCAACTTAAGTTACTTAAAGACATTTCATATTTCATGAGGTAGTGAAGTGTGGGAGTCTACTTACTCTAAATGCTTCAGTAGTGATCTAAATATCTCCTCTTTCTAAGTACTGCCATTCATAAACCTTGAAGGTCTGAGGGTGAGAAGGGCTAGAAGTTGGGGACACATATGAATCCTGCTGCTTTTCTGCACCACTCAGCTTGGTGCCACCTGCAAATCTGCTGAGGGGACACTTGATCCCTTCATCTACATCATTAATGAAGATATGAAATAAAACTAGCCCCAGTAGGGACCCCTGAGGGATACCACTTGTCATTGATGTCCTTTGAGACTCTAAGCCATTGACCTTTACCCTCTGGACATGATCATCCAACCACTTTCTTTACCTTCTAACATCTACTCGTCAAATCCATCTCTCTCCAATTTAGAGAGAAGGATGTCATAGGGGACCATGTCACAGGCTTTAGAGAAGTCCACATAAATGATATCTGTAGCCCTTCCCTTGACCTCTGATGTAGTCACACCACAACAGAAGGCCACAAGGTTGATCAAACAGGACTTGGCCTTGGTGAAGCCATGCTGGCTGTCCTGAATCTTCCCTGTCCTCCATGTGCCTTAGGAACTTCTTAGGAGGATTTGTTCCATGATGTCCCCAAGCACAGAGGTGAGGCTGTCAGGTCAGTACTTCCCAGTGTCTTCCTTTCTACCCTTTTGAAAAATGGGTATAGTGTTTCCCCTTTTCCAGTCACCTGGGACCTCACCTGACGGCCATGACATTTCAAACATCATGGAGAGTGGCTTGGGAACTGTGTCAGCCAGTTCCCACAGGTCTCTGGGATGCATCCCATCAGGTCCCATAGACTTATGTATGTTGGGATGTTAGATGGTTGTGAACGTGATCTTCACCTGCAGTGGCAGGGACTTGGCTCCCCCAGTCCTCATCCTGCTGTCCATCCATTTGAGAGGTGTGGGAAGAGAGGTTGTCAGTGAAGACTGAGGAAGAAAATTGTTGAGTATCTCAGCCTACTCCTCATCCATTGCTATCAGATTTTCAGCAGTCTTTAGCAGGTGGGGCACACATTCTTTGATCTTCCTTTTCTGGTTAACATACCTGTAAAACCCCTTCTCAATGTTCTTTGCACCCCTTGCCAGGTTCAATTCCAGCTTTGCCTTGTCCTTCTTTGCCCCGGCCTTCTTTGCCCCATCCCTGCACAACTGTTTTTCATATCTATACTCTTCCTAGGTCACTTGTCCTAGCTTAAATTGTCTATGCATTTACTTATTTCCCTGTAATTTGACCATCAGGCTCCTACTCAGCCATGCTGGTCTCTTGCCTTCTCTGCCTGATTTCTTACCCCTGGAGATTGCCTGCTTTTACACTCTATAAGAGACTTCCTTAAAGATCTGCCAGCTCTGTTCTCTCCCTTGTTCCTAAGGGCAGCCTTGCAAGGGATTCTGCTGGCTATCTTCTAGAACAGCTGGAAGTCTTCTTTCTTAAAGTTCAGGGGCCTAACTTTACCCCATATTCCTCAGGAGTGCAAATTCCGCCCGTGCATGATCTGTTGATGACCAACAGATCCAGTAACACATTCCCTCTGGTAGGGCTGTCTATTACCAAGAAGCTATCCTCCATTTGTCCAAAATTTCTATTAAGAGGAAAGAGAGAAAAATCTCACATCTTAGTTGCACTACCAAAAATGTTTTGGGTTGAAAAGATGAACCTGCTCCTGGGATGTCCCGATGAACAGAATGGTCAAAATCATAAAGTCATAAAAAGTTTGGGTTGGAAAGGATCTTAATATTTGGGTAATGCTCTCAAGGCATATGATGTGATCCTTGGGGGGTGTCCTGTGCAGGGTGAGGAGCTGGGCTTTGATGATCCTTCTGGGTCCCTTCCAATTCAGCATACTCTGTGATTCTCATCATGATTCTATGAACCCATCTAGCTCCATCCCCCCTGCCATGGGCAGGGACACTTTCCACCAAACCAGGTTCCACAAAGACCCATCCAACCTGGCCTTCAACACTTCCAAGGATGAGGCATCCACAATTTCTCTGGGCAACCTCTTCCAGTGTCCAACTACTGAGATAATTACTATTAAAATGATTTTAAAAAAAGTTTCTATGCAGGATATAAGTCAAGGCAAAATATTACATTCCTTCCATCAGGAGAATAAATAGATACATAAAACTGAAGCACAAAAGCAAAGTACTGCAACTTCCTGATTTGAGGAACATTGGTATAAACTTAAGGAGGTTAGTCCTCCATGAGTTTCAAAAACAAAGGCCTAGATTTTGGAGGCATTATTGCTGGAGAGGTTTGGAGGCATTACTGCTGCTTTAATTTAGTGGGTCCATTTTAGGCTTGGCAGAGTAAGCTTGGCTTAAGCACTCAGGACTGAAGTAATTTGATGGAGGAGCAGCGATGATGATGATGATGATGAAAGCAAAAGGAAGGAATTAGGCATGGAAATTATGCTCTACCCTGCTCAGAGACAAACTTCTGCAATGGCTTTGTGGTTATAACTTAGGGAAGAACTTTGGCCCACATGAGGATGAAATTAAATAATGCAACAAGGATGGGCTCATATCTGGGGCAAATCCCCTCCCTCTTGACTATGCACAATCCCACCACAGGTGGTAGATTGCACGCACTTATATTAGGACTAATATTTTCTTTCTGATGGCTGGGTATAGTGAGCAAAACAGGCTTTAGTGACTCCCCATAGTAGTAAATAACCTCCCTGTGGGTCCTCTAAAATACCCCAACTCCTTCATTCAGCACTGAGAGATCTCCAAACACTTAGTTCATAAACAACCCAAACATTTTAACGCACTTTCCTCCTTCTCCCAGGGGATGTTCTTGGCTTGTGTTCTCTCCCTTTATTACAGCTTTAATCTTACGATGTGAACTGGGACTTGTTTACATTTTTATTTTTAAAAGGTTTTTTTGTGTACGTGTATGTGTGAGTGCAGGCACTAAAGATCTAAATTGACAGATGCCTTTTTGTAGGACTGAAATGACATATCTAAGTTTTACTGCTCTCTTCCCTGTATTTGCATTTTTAATTACTTGCATCATATTTTATTAGTGTGTTACCTGATGAAGAATTCCAATTAATTAATTTTACCTGGAATTATGTGTAGGTATATGAAAAATTCTTCTCGGCCATTTGTGGAGGCCAGCTGTGTATTAAGAATAACTGATCCCCATCTGAAAGATTAAAGAAAAAAAAGTAATCAAGAGCAAACAGCTGATTGTAAAAGCTAGTCCCTTTTTTCCTCAAGCCCTAAAGATATTATTATTGGCAGATATCCTTTATTACTCACCCCATATACTACACATTAACTCAGAAGTTTGTTCTAACTGAACATCATTCAGTCAGACGATTTTTTCCTCAACCATTTCAGCCTTAATTTGTAGTAAAGCTAATGTTGTTCCACCCATATGCAAAGACTCATTTATTTCCATTCCAGCATGACTCACAGAGGTATAACTTCCCTTTGACCAATTTTTATTTTTTTTTCCACTCTAATTTTCTTTTTCTAGGTGGAATTAGGAGAGGGGGAAAATTGATTAGGAATGTAGGCATATTATTAAAAGCTACCTGTAAAGGAAGAGGAAAGAAGAAAAGAGAATATGAAATGTGACCTGATCTTGCAACACAGCTGAACATACACACAAACACACACACGTGCACATGCACACTCTCTCTCCGTGGATATTTCTGGTTTGATTCTTTGTCTGTACCGACAACAGATGGTGTTTTAATAAAGTCCAGTAGGAATATTACTGTGAGTAAACAATCCAACACATGCCAATTTCATAATTGCTGGGTACTGATACAGCCTCTTACCTGATGAATCCAAATTGGGAGGAAACCAACTGTGCACACACCTACTGGCAGCAGCCAAATCCGCAGCTGTGGTATGCTCCAGCATTGAGCTTCACCACGGAAGGTAAATTGCAGCTCCAATCATCTTTCTTGGCACTGGGCTTGGGGAACAGCTGCCATCTGGCTTGTCATCAAAGTATGGTCACCGAGTTTCTGGGAGATGAAATAGCTTGCTTTTTTACCTTGACATGCACAAAGATTGCAATCTTCATCTTTACAGGTATCTCTTAAAATAACATTCTTGGCTTCCTAAGCCAAAGATTTACCAAGTGGGATTTTCTTCTTTAAGTGATTCCCACGCCTATAGGGACTTGAAGTCTAAACCTGTTATATGCTAATTAAAGATTCACACCCACATGACTTGTCAAAGAGATAAATCTTACTCATTTGTTTTCATCATTAACAGAGAAAGAAAAAAAAGTAAGTAATACCATGCCTTACATTAGCAGATTTATGTGGAAACGCTTGTTTTTAATAGAAGTGGATATGCAGTTAGAAGCATTATTCCCACCACTGTTGATATAACCCAGTATGGAAATTGCAGCTTGGCAGAGAAGAAGGAGGTGAAAGGCAAAAGAGGGAATTCAAATATTCAGGACTAGCATTCCAGCTAGAAGTAACTGTATAGACAGCACTCAGCAAGTGACTGCTTATTAAGTGAATTACATGAACCTTATTTATATATTCAGTCCTTTAAATATATTCTTCCAGTCAATGTCAGATTAAATCACAGAAGAAGGAAGTGAGTCCTCTCCTCTGTGGCAGTATTTAAGTGCTTAACTTTTAATTTCTAGCAGGCCTCAGCACTGCAGAGCTATGCATCAGAATAAAAAACTTTATTTCCACCAGTAATTCTTTGTAATGAGAATTTAGTCTTCAAATTCCATGCAAGAGACAAATCTTTTCAAATTTTATTTCAGTTTAGATTGGGACACTGATTGAAATCACAGATAAATCTTAAATAAATCAAAATAATTTTTTAAAATCTCTAGTAAATGTAATTTAAGGTAATTATTTGACTTTATCAAATTGCTTCCTCTAGATGAGAGCTAAGTACACTTTTTTGCACTATTACCTTGATATATTGTATCATTGTCTTTCAAGATGTTTTTACACTAGTGAATTTGTTTTCAGATGGAAAATTAATATTACTGGAAAAATTTCAGTTCTGATACTATTTACAGGCTTGTCAGGGATCAAGAGTTTTCCTTAGTGAAGATCACCAGGCTCTCAGCATGAGAGCAGAACTCCTTTGCTCTGGATTTAGAAAGTCTGTTGAATTCAGAACTTGTGACTGTGGTTCACTTTTTTTCAGTAAAGGTTTTGTGCAAGAATTTAAGTAAGAGAGGCAGAGAAAGCTGCTCTTCCCACTTAACTGCCTGCTTTGGAGTGACAAGGTTCTGTTCCTGTCTGGAAGTGGGCAGTAACAGTTGCCTGTCTAACCAGAGAAGGATCAGTGGATGTGGATACACAAATAAGGAGTTGTGCTGCTGTATCCAAGCTTTTTCTTACCAGGCCACAGAAGGTCTGCAGGGACACAACTTCTGTGACACACAAGGTTAAAAATGTGTGCAAAAATGTTTTGTGGACCATCTACTGAAAGACATTCGTGCTGGATACCTTTATGATGATTAGTCCAGCTGTCAGTGCTGGGCTGGGTTAGTTTTGTATCTGCTTTCTATTTCATGGTGCCCTCTCTACAGATAGGCTAAACAACACTTTGCCTTTTTAATTCCCTACTGACAATATATTTCTGAAAGAAAAAAAAAGAAAAGACAGGTGAATAGGGATGGATAAATGCTAGAGGAATAGCTATTTCATACACGCTAAATAAATATACAAGGAAAAGTTTTGGCAAGAGCTACTGTGCAGTATCTCTAGCAGAAATGAACAGTTTCTCTATGGGAAAAAGGCTTGGTGGAGGTCCAAGACACGTGTTCATGGTAGCTGCCTGACACAGCAGTCTGCCTGCACAGTGCTGCTGATGGACAGAAAATGTAGCTGTCGTATGGAAATGCTTAGCAACTTCCTGCTGGGAAAAAACTGCTCCCAAAAGAAGGTTATGTAGAAGATGAAAAATTGTTCTCTGTGGATTTCTCTAGCTCTGAGATTGGCAGACCTGGAGATGTCGGAAGGTGCTGACCTCTTTAACACAATTTGGCCACACCCATGCCTGGGTGGCATTCCAACAACCAGCTGCCTGCTGGTTTGGAATCTCATCAGCCCATGAAATTTCAGGTTTTCTGTGGAAGGAAAACACTGCAGTCCTTCCAAAAAAATTGTGGGGGCTGTGAGATGTGGTAGCTTCAGCTGTGAAGTGAAATTGGATGCCTTTGACAGAACTGCTCATCCTGGCCCTTTATTCTTTCTGTTCCCAAAAGTTGGGAGAAGAAGAACTAGAAATTAAGAATCAGGTTATGTCATATCCAGAAAATATCCCAGTCAGGGTTATATGTTCTAGTGACCCATTTTTTGAAAACCCTGAGAAGAGGGAGTGGACATGTGAAGGCAGTACGTGCTATGCACTGAAAAACACTGATTCACAAAAATTGTATTTTCTTTTAATTGAGAGCAGAGGTTGTGAAATCACTTTCTACTCCAAGACCTGGGGCTGTAAACATTGACTTATAGTTGAACAACTTAATTTGGCCCTGAGCCATAGAAGAAACAATGACAGAATCTGAAAATGGATGGGTGAAGCAGTCATAAATCTAGCACTTAAGTAAGGATTGATCCAGCATAGTGATGAGAGGTGTTTACCTCATCCATCAGCCAACCTTGAGATTGCCTGACCTGCAATTCATTCAATCCTGTACAAGAGCTGTTGTCCATGCCTTTTCAATATCTGGTAACAATTTTAGGCTTATGTATAGGATGCAATATTCAAAGAAAGTTTTGCTGGGATATTCTGTAAGAATTGCTTTGTGTATAGGCAGTTATGTGTTTCTATCTCCTCCCACCTTCATGGCATTTTGTAGCAGATTCCTAGCATCAGTAGCTGCTGGAAAAGGGTTAACATTTTTAACACCAGAAAGTCAGCCTTAGTTTTCCATAAGTCAATCCAATGCTGTCAAATCTGATGACCTTTTTTGTTGGAATGCCATTTACACGTATGACTAAATTATTCTCCGAAGCTGAATTGATACCTAATGTAGATATATATTCCTCTAAAAGAAATAGAAGATATATTACCCTACCCTTCAATGCTCTAAGCAACGCTCAGGCTTCAGAGGGAATGGAGGGTGCCTGTTTTCATTGTTCTTTAGAACAACTCTCTGAAAAGACTTTACAGCCTGAGTAACATTTTTTGAGGGGGGATACAAGTAATCTGTTTCTTTTGGTATAGGTCCATTTCCACAGAATCACAATATGAAATGGCCTCCAAGATCATCGAGTCCAACCTTTGGCTGATCACCACCTTCTAAATTAGACCACATCACTGAGTGCCATGGTCAGCTGTTTCTTGAACCCGTCCAGGGATTGATGACTCCACTGACTCCCTGGGCAGTCCATTCCAATGCTTAATAATCCTTTCAGTGAAAAAACTCTTCCTGATGTCCAGCTTGGGCTTCCCCTGGCACAGCTTGAGGCCATTTCCTCTCATCCTGTCTTACCTCTCTCCCAGTCTTACCTGGGAGAAGAAACTGACCCCCACCTGGCTACAGCCTCCTTTCAGGCAGTTGTAGAGAGTGACAAGGCCATTTCGGAGTCTCCTTTTCTCCAGACAAAACATCCCCAGCACCCTCAGCTGCTCCTCATAGGACTTACTCTCTAGACCCTTCACCAGCTCCACTGCCTTTCTCTGGACTTGCTCCAGCACATTTCTAGCCTACTTGACTTTTGCTGCACAAGTTCAGAAGAAATGTTGTCAATACTTTAGCCTAAAGAACGTTCTCATGTTTATTTGTGGCTCAACTGCAATATTTAGAGGTTATTGTGAAGACACTGTCAGAGTTACACAGCCACAGACACTGATAAAAGCTTTGCTTTACTGTGGCTGGCCCCCATTCAGTCACACCTCCTCCACACATGTGGCCTCTTGGTAAAGACAGTCTATATTTCACAGCTAAATGGGGAAGTATCTAAAAAAATTAATTCAATCTCCAGCCCAGCGAAGGACATGCTCAGTTCTAAGTACATCAATATTGCTTAAAGGCAACTGGGCTGTTTGGATGGACGGACTGAAATATGTGCTTAGAAGCAAAAACCTCCACAAAACCAGTAAACAACTTAATGACATGCAAGACCAGTTCTCTTTTACAAACAGAAAAAAATCTCTAAACAAAGCAAAACAAAACAAACAAGAAAACCAAAACAAAAAAATCCCCTCACCAAAACAGCCTCAGACCAAGACTTTTTTCAAGTCAGCTCAACACCCAGCATGAAGGTGAGATTTTTCCAAATAGCTCAGCTCCCATTTATGCTCTTAAATACAGGCCAGATTTTTGTAAATGCTCACAATCTAGTGTTTAGAGCTCTTTGGACATCTGGCCACTTATTTCTATGCCAGAGCTAAAGCCTGCTAGAAATCTGGTCCCAATTGTGGATGCTTGGCGCTTTTGAAAATCTCATGCCATGGAAACTACTTTTATAATGGCATTTCTTTTCCCCAAAAGGAAAAGCCATGAGTTGTAATTATTTTATGTACAATGTCCACACTTCAAATACAATTGCTGTCACTTTTTCTTTTGCCTGTTGAAAGTTCCAGGCAAAATAATATTTTCTGCTGCTCCTCCAAGCATTTGGGGCCTATATGCACACAGAAAGATGAAATAAAGTTTTATTTTATAATTATATGCTGTTGCTTCAAGATTGAGACTAAAGGAGGAGTCGTATATAGGAAGAGACAGGGAAAAGATACATATAAGGAATGGATATCATAGCAAGACCTGAGTTTGTTCCATTGCTTGTGAAGAAGAGTCAAGTGTCTTAGAAATAACCATAGAAAGAAAAAAAATTATCTGAGATGGCCTTAAGACTAATCTGTATCTTGATACAGAGTCTTCTTTTCCCTTGAAAATGTAACTGAGTCTTTAATTTTCATTTTTACCCCTCAAAGTCTACGTTTATAATTGCTATCGTGCTCTGAACAAAGACCAGCCAAGATACCATGACAGAAGCATCTTTACTGCTCTCTGCAGTACTCCCTATCCCGTTGGGGCTGCTGCTGTCTCTGCACAAGCAGAATCTGAGTGCCTAAACATTATATATAAACATAATAGCATCATTTAACAGCCACTCACACAAAGGGTGAATAAGCATCCTTAAGTGTCTAAACAGCCTCATTTTTACAGAATCCACAATAGAGATTCTAGCAGGGATTTTGCTAGAAGGTTAAAAGGTCTCATTTTCCATCTGAAGAGACACATAATGAAAATTAAGTAGCATCCTAATTCATCAGCTTCTGTGTCTTCCTCTACCTCATTCCTTACCAATAACCATGGAGTCATAAATACTGAAGGAGGAGACCACCTGTTAGATCATGCAAGTCATCTCCTTGCCAAGGCACAGCCATTCCCTCCAGTGACCCTCCTCCTGGACAATTCTCAAAGCTTTTTCAGCCATTGCAGATGGTGGTGATTTCATTGCACCCTGTCAGAGACCATGACCACAACAGAAATTTTTCCTTGTCCTCTGGAGTCAGACTGATGATGTTCTGACAACAGTCTTCATACAGAATTGCCATCTCCCCATCCAGTGCTGGATCACTAGAGCATGCAGCTGCGATGTCAGCACCCACTGGTCCCAAATCCCAGAGGAGCAGTGCTGGCAGTGAACAACCCATTCCTGGAAATTCCTGCCTGCAAGCTCTTGTCTCTCCAGCAGCCATTGTAGAAATGCAGGTGGGACACAGTGCACTGTGACTGCCCCATGTGCTGGAACATGGCCACCACACCCATCTGTGCACGCTAATGGGTAAGGAGAAAATAGGTATATGTCACCCTCTCAACCTCCTTCCCACCAACTGTCTCCATCCACTTAGGCCATGAGAGAATTTCACCTGTACCTTTTAAATCCTGGATTTTAAACTGTGGGCCATTGCCAGCTGCTGTCCAGTAACGAGGAACTCACCTTTTCCTGAATTTCAAGACTCACTTTTATGTGGAAGTACTTAACCAGGATCCAAAGTAGTAGTTTGGATTAAAATGCACCCTAGGGAGCATATAGGCAATTAAATCAAAGGGAACGATTAAAAAATAAATAACAATTACATTGCCTAACTATTAAGGGTAGGAGAGCCTATCCAGGAATCTCTGTTTACACCACAAAGCTTATTTATAGCCTTGAAATGATATTACCACATGCATGCAGGGTTGCCCTTATCTTAGTTGGACAGAGCACCGTGGAGCCAAAGCCCTCTAGGGCTTTGCAACCTTACCATTCCAACATCTGAACCTCATGATGGGAGGTAGGAGTGCACCCAGGGGCACTGTCATTACCCCAGTGCACAGTCACCGTCAGTCAGAGGCATGGTGTCAAGGCCTGAGGGGGAAGGGGTGTGGTGCCGTCGAAAAGGAAAGTCTACCTTTTGGAAAATGGGAGTTGATTAGTAGGTTTGAGTTCTTGCACATGACTGGGAAACCTGAGTCTTGAAAGTGTTTGAACTTACTTCCTAGGAGGAATGATATTTCTGCCAGCTCATCATCCCATCATGAGAAATGACACAATCATCTACATTCAAGAGACTGATTTATAGCTCTAAGTACAAGAAGCCATATCTTGGCTTAAAGTGAGAGTTTTAAAAACCTTGACTCAATGCTGTGGGTTGGCAGCTTTGTATGGCAGTGGAAGAAAGTGTTTATGTGCTTCATGCAGCAGCATTTGGTACGACTTCATTTTGATAACCCCTTTGCCACTCATCTCAGTGTCAGTACTGTTGAGACACACAACCTCCTCTGTTTTTTGTATGCAGACCTTGGCTTTGTCAATTCTCCTCATTGAAAGTCCCTTTTAAGCTCCAGTTCTTAGGTTTGCTCTGTCTCTCTGTGCTCCTCCACCCAGCTCTTTTTCTGTTTTCTACCAAGATAACACTTTTTGTATTAGCAACAAATAATCCCAATGGCTGCTTTCCTTAAAAGCAAGTTTTTTGGCTTATTTTTCCCTTTTGATGTGCTTGGTCCACCTTTCTCTAAGCCAGTAATTTCCAATGTGAAATAAAAACAAAGAAGTTCCAGTAATGGAACATACAATACTCACAAGACACTTAAATGGAGTATAAATTGATTGTTTAGCTACATAAAAATTAATAGGTTTGATTGAATTGAGGCTAATTTGTTAGGTTGTTTGTTTTTTTTTTTTTTAATGAGATTTGTATAATAGCAACATAGCTGACATGTTCCTAAGAAATTGTGTCAGAATATATATACCATCTTTCTTGCACATTTCTGCGGATTCTGACACAAGATGTTTCAGCCATATCTATATGTAACCCAAAGGGCTTTCCCTGTTCCTGCAACACTGCTGCATACTATTTACTGGAACACTCCATAATGAGAATAATAAACAAGGGTGCATTTCTGCCATAACCAATATGTACAGAAACTGAGGGGGTTAGTAGTCAGCAATTACTCTGTGATTGAGGTGACCCATGTAAACTAAGCCATTTTGAAAAATTGTTATAAAATTTGCTTTACCTTAAAATGAAATAGGTGCTTAGTGCCAGAGCAATTGTTTAAGAACATTATGGTGAAACTAGTGATAATGCAGTATTGGGATGGTCAACATTTCATAGAGTGGAGTGCTTAGCCAAAATATATAAAAATTCTTGCTAGAACTCTCACCCAGAGCTGACTTGAGAAAGAGATAATTTACTCTTATTACTCATCCAGTTTCACTGGGAGCTGTAATAGTGGCAGATGATGAGGACAGGACTGACTTGCTTTCTTTTACGGGCTTCACCAGCTCCTGTGGCTGTCTCATGTGGAACGACTGCTAATAGGAACAAGGTACAGACATCTGAGGGCTGTCACTGCCAAAAGAGTAGAGAAAGCCATATCCTTAAAAGCCAACATTTCTGCTAAGTGTGATGTCTTAATGGGTGATTACTGGGTTTATTTCCTTGGAAGTATTCTGAAAACATTTTTAAGATCTGAGTAAACTTTATGGTGCTTTTTCAGAGACTAGTTTGCATTCTGAGAGGAGCTGCCACTAGGACAAGCTGCCTTAAGATTTTTTGTTGCTTGGTGTGAAAAAGCTGATAGCAAAAGCAGTGGCTGTTGGCTCTGAACATGGAGGGACTGCAGGAGAACACCTTCAAATTTGCACTGTGGCACCCACCAGGAAGTAGTGCATGGATCTTCCAGAAACAGCATATGTCCCAAGCAGGCAGCACTCCAGTCCTGCCCTTGGATAGACTCCAGTCAAAGTTTTACAGGATGAACAGAAAACTTATGCAAAACTCATGACTGGATATAATTTGTGACATTGCAAACAAATAGAAAAAACAAACCAAATATGCTACTTGTGCAGCAAACACCTTATTGAATTTTCATTTACAAAATCATTTAGCTTCATCAGCCGTGGGAAGCCCAGCTTCCTTCACTGCATTTCTTCTCAGAGAAACCAGCCCCTGAATACCACAGTGACACAGTACACATTCAGCAGGGCATTGGTCCCATCACATTAGGCTCTGCCACATCACATCAGTTGATGTGACTGACAGAACCCGACGTCTCATGTCAGAGCAGGGCACTTCACCCAGCACCGCGAGTTACAAAGATGTGCTTTCTAGCAAAGTAAAATAAAGATGAATTGAAATGATGTTGGGTGAGGGAACATTCTTCAGGTCTTCCTGGTCAAAGCAATCTAAAAGCAAGTTGCATTACAGTTTTTTATCGGAGTAAGATAGGTGAGATTTATGAGATACAGAGGCTCTACAAAATTAGCTTCTTTCGAAAGGGTGATTTTATTAAAATGCAAAAGGAGATTAAGAGGCAGGAATTTCCTCAATAAATACTTTGTGTACGTGTGTGTATTCAAGCTCAGCAGGCATTAAGCTAGCTATTATATGTATGGTTATATCCCTGTACAGGTAACTGGATAAGATGCTCACGGACATAAGGAAAAAAGCTACAACACTGCATTGTATTTTACATTTTGAGGTATCTGGACAATTCACACTCTTGCATGTGAAAAAGCTGCTAATACCATATCTGGTTGTACTGGAGGGTGAAATGACTGCCCGGTCCCCAGACTGGGTAACTTTTTTAAACTAGTGGTGTCTTCTTTTGTTGTTAATTTGCAAGGTCCTCAGGATTGCCTTTAATTTCCATTTATTTTAGAGACAGACATAATTTTTTAATCTCACTGTTGATCCATTCTAAAAAACTTGTTTTTGTGTTCTGACTCTTAAAAAATGCAGAGTTTTCTCTTCTGCTTGTTCAGTGGGCAATGGAGGAAGTGTGGATCAGCTCTACTGTGCTAACACCCTGTATTGCTGAAACCCTGAAAATCATGACAGATAAGTATATAAAAAATAGTTATGTATTGTATAGTGTATATGTATTACTTACTGATACTGCAATGATAAATATATTTTTCAAGAATGCATACATATATCTGTACATATTAGCAAGTAATACACCTTTAGCAAGTAATTAGCACCTCATGTTCATCTGAGGTTTCGCAGGGCAATAATTCTTAGAGGCTTAGCACTGCAATAATTTTCTATGTACAGATTGCATCCTGTATTCTGCCTGGAGATCCCACACTCTCTTTTAGCCTACACTTACATAGTGCTGTCTGTTTTCTGACACCCTTCCCCCATATTTCACGTTCATGCACCCTTTTCTCACAGTCGCTTCAGACCCATCCCTTCAACCCTCTTCAGCCACTCTCAAAGTACTTTCCCCTTGGCACTCCAGAATGTCTTCTGCTTCCCTCATTCATTTATTGCTTACTACTGCAATCCCTGTCTGTGGAAATCAGGAGGGGGCCCCGTTCCCTGAGTCAATCTGAATTTCCTCACTGAAAGCGTTGGAAGTGGCAGCTATCATCACAAGGGTGGTCAGACTACCTTTCCCTGGGAAAGCCTTCTAGGGAGGACAGCCAGCCTCACTGAGATGGCCTTGGCCTCGCAGGAAATAATGGACAGTGGCTGCTCTTTGGGAAAGAGGGAAACAATGTGAACTCTGAAATGGAATATTTGACCTCAGCCTTTCAAAACAACAGTCACACCAAGCCTGTGTGAGAAGACTGGTAAAGAAAGCTTCAGGAGTGTGAAAAGGCTCTTTCCCCATCCCTGTTTATGCGTATTTAGAGCAACTCAGCCTGCTGGCCTTGATACCTGGTGGCTAGTTGAAACCGCTACTCATCATGTTTTTCATTTCATTAGTAACACTGCTTTCATGAGTTTCCTTCCTTTATTTTCTGTTTTGATGGCATTCAGGACTACGTGTTACCCTTCCATCAGTAAATGCTAATTTCCAGCACATTAACTGACTAAACATTCATATAGAAATAAACACAAACTTGTCTACAAGTGGCAGCTTTTAATTAAACACTCATTTATTCTGAGACTAAACTGTGAAGTTTGCTTACTGCTTTGCCACAGAAACACTGGGCTGCCTAAAGTGTGAGGGAAATATACAGTGTCTGGAAAAAATATTTGTGATACTCTGAATGTCCGTTACCATTAAACACTGAAACACAGTTTTTCATTCTATCTGAATGCTTTTCTCTGGTTTTACTGAAGCAAAGATTTGTCTCTAATATGTTATTGATAGGAAAGTGAATGTGGTTTCTGCAGCCATACTGCTCTACTGAAACCCACAGGGAATATTCCTTAGGATTGGACACTGACCCTCTATGCTGTTGAATTGTTAGGTTGGGCTCTTCCATTGCTTTGAACTTGCTAGCACCACCAGCCAATATCACCCCAAGCAATTCCTAGGCACGTTTCAGGAGACTTGAGAGGGCGCAGATAATTTCCAGTGCTCTGTCTGCGTGCAGCTGTCCTATTTTAGAAAGTAAGAGTGCTTAAGTCTTATTTCAGGTAATTCAGGACATTTTGTGCAATGGTGCCATCACCAGAGCATGGTGCCCTATCTGCCCAAATTGCCTGTGTTGTGCCCACGTTGGTGCCTGAGCTGACTCCAAAGCTGTGTCGATAATTCAGCTGCTGCTGCTGGCAGCAGTGGGAGCTGCCAGGTGCTCAGGGCTGCTGTCACAGGCCAGGTATGCACGGCTGTATTTAAGAAGCTGAGATTTGTAAAGCAATGATTTATGTGTATCTGGTTCCATGAAGATATATACAGATGAATACAGAAGGTGTTTTTTAGATCCAGCAGCAGAGAACAGATATGGAGCAGTGATTTGTGAAACACTATCGAGTTGCACACTGAGAGGAAATCACCTCCCTTGCTCAGTTGCCCCGGTGTGTTAATCTGACAACTCTGCTACTCAGCACTGACTGCAGTAGGTCTCTGTTTGCAGTGCAATGGATACAACAGCAGCTGTTTTGATTTGTATTATCACACACACTGGGATTTTCCAAGATAATCTATAAGGGAATGCATAACCAAATTCAGTAAAATAGGGTGATTGCATCTCCCTTAAGATCCTTGGAAAAGCCTTTTAGAATGTTATTTGCTGCACAATATAAATGCTCCAGAAAAAAATTTATAGTCAAATGTAGCCTGATTTCTTTTTAAAGCTACCTTATTAACATATCAGGACAAAACATTAAGAAGTTGAAATTGCACTACACTTTCATGCATATGCATTTTTATTCAGTAATCCATGATGTACATATAGCGTATTTCAAATGACAGGGTATTTTTTTTCCTAAATGGGCATGAGTATGGGAAATTGTGCAACAGTTAACTTTTTTCTCTGATATATTCCCCCCAATTTCATGGTAATATCATGATTATAAATTCTGTTATATTTTGGAGTTTGTATTTTTTTCTTTTTAAAATTCAGCATTTTAATGAAAGGTTTTGTTTCCAAAATATATACTTATAATTTAGATGGAAGTTTACAGTCACATTTTCTGAATTTATTTTTATATGAATGTTATTAAGTCTGCCATAACTTCTCAGAATTATTTCGCCCTTATTTAGACATTTATGTTGTATTTCAGATGAGCCTTTTTAGACATATCACAGGTTAAAAGACAATTTCAGTTTAACTTATTTTCAGAGAATTTGTTATAGTCATAGCCCTTGTATTTCAAAAGCTAAGGATATATTTTCTGAAAATTTTATTTTTTAAGACTACTGATTTATGCCTAAGTGATTAAAAATAGATAATTAAAGACGTAGAGATTTTTTATAGAACGTAGCCCTTTAACATTTTTTTTACTGATTTCAGTGCTAGAAAATAACATGTTGAACATGTTAATAAAGTTGCTAATAACTGTTAATGCAGTTGCTATTCCTTGTATTTTTCAGATTCATCTGAATCTGATGTGTTTTGCTACATGTCAGGGTGTTTTAAAAATTTCCTGGCATTTTTATCATTAGTTATTAGAACTGAATGTTCCTCTTTTCTTGCCTATTGGTGGATTTTCTATGTCATGGAATTCTTTCAGAAACAACCTACCTTTAAAACTTCTTTCATCCTCTGATCACTAGAAAAATGCTGTGGTTTTGTTTTGTCTTGTTTTTTAAATTCAGATTGACTAACATTAAATCAACTGATCTGAGAAGTGATTAAGAAAAGCCTATATACCTCATCTTTGGTTGTTCCTGTGGAATTTTTTTAAGGTATTGTGAACATCAGCATCGCATTAGCTGACTTAAAAAAACTAAAAAAACTGCAAAAGGAAAAATCTAATATTCCAGATGCTCCTGAAACTTAAAACAAAACCAAAAAACATTCAAAGACTTGAATTTTCTAAGAAAGATCCAACTGAGAAAGGTCTTTAAATGACAGAGAAAAGATTAAAGTATATTAAGAGACATGTTTTTAAAAGTGAGTAGGCACAGGAATTTTTAAAGCTCTACAAAGCCCTCTTGCTCTTTCTCTCTGAAAATAAATATGGTTAATCTGTCTCACTGAAACAAATATTGTTAAACAACTGTTCCTAAATAATGTTGTATTTGTGGAAGAAAGAGAAATGCTAGGTAGAAATATCTAAACTCATTTACTGATTTGCATCACAAAAAAAGAGAGTGAAATTAAGTTTATTCTTGCTGTTCTAGTGGGACACTCTCTTCCCCATTACAATTAATTTGGCTAATAAGCAGGCTAAACTAATTTTCTCACCCACAATAACAGGTGAAAATCAAAAGCATACTACATTATGAGAGCAGCCTTTGTTTCTTCATTACACATTATAAATACACATCACCCAAATAAAAATGAATGATGTGGTAAAGGATTTTTTCAGTATATATTTGGGTTGAATGTGTAATTCATGAATTAATTATGGTGGCCATTCCAAATATGTGCTGACAATATTTATCTTGCAGAACAAGAGCATTGATATTGCCAATGTCAAGCTTTCAGAAATCCTGAGTTGGGACACTGAATACTGAAGTCAATTACAACCCAAGAAGTTTATCAAAGGAAAAAAACAGTGCTTAAAGTTTTATTTGCTTGTCTTTTCAATTGTGGACCCTGAAGAGTCACATCCTTAATTTCTTCTCTATAGCTGTATGATCAATGTTTAAATGAAAGTTGAGATAATATTTTAACCACTTGATCGTAAGAATGTGTTTTTAGGAAAAAAAATCCCCAAACATCCTGACCTTTATAAAAATGGTAATAATAGTGTAAGAGCTGGAAATGATGTGATGTAAATGTTAGGGATTTCCACTTTAGTATGTTGCACCTTGTAGTTTTCAGCAATTTTATTAAGATAATTGATTTCCTTTCTCCACTTGTAAAGCCTTAATTAGTGAGCCCTTGTTCCATTAATTCAGGTGAATTCAGTGGGGTCCAAGAGTATCTCTACATTTGGTACAGGCAAACCTAATAACATCTCTATATTAAAATATCTAGCCCAGATGTATCACCCTGCCGGTCAAACAGAGATTTTGCCTCGGTGGCACCCACGCATGCACTTGCTGTTTGTGGATCTATGTGAGAAGTGTTGATGGATTGCCAGCACCAACACCTCCTGCATGTCAGGGAAGGAAATCATTGCTGATGAAAAAAAAATTCTCTGGAAGCTTCCATTTAAACACACACATAGTGACCATAAAGTGGGACCATGCTGGTGGCACCTTGCTGGCTGGAGTAGTCTCACCCATACTATGAGATCCCCACAAAGGGCAGCCTGAGCACGCTTCCCCTGATCCCATCTCCCTGCCAGCACTCTCCTGCTTCTGTGCAACTGTGTCTTGTTCTGCACACCTCATCCCCAGTACTGAGGGCATTTCATTTCTCCCTGGCTGCCTGGCCACACGGAAGAGAACATCCCCCATTAGGGAGAAGCATGCATTTTACAGGAGGCAGCTTGACTTTAAAAAGAGTAAATCTCTTCCCCTAGATGTTGTGAACCAGGATGGGGAACTGATGTCTGCGGAGGTGACACGGCAGGGTAAGACACTCACGAATTATGAGGGCAGATGTCAGTTCCAAGTGACATGTTTTCCATAACCTACTGCCTCTCTTTGTTTATCCATCAAATACAATCTATATTGCAACTGCTCATCTATTTAGTCCTGGGTAGACCATAGAAATGCAAGTCAGACCTCAAATTTAGTTTGTCATTTGCCTTCTCAAAAGGAGATGTGATTTATGTTTATAATAAAGTATTTGAAATGTCATTTAATAGGAAAACAAATGGCAGTTGGATTCCCATGAGCAAGGAGAGGGGATTGTGAAACTTTGAATTAAGTGGTTCTATCTTATCACACTTTAAGTTACATATTTTTATTCTAATTGTAAAAATTATCTGCCTTGACATATCTTTTCCATTATTTTTGTTAAAGGGTATTCATCAGCGGTGTTAATGATGACACAAAATTTTAATATATGCATTAAACATTTAAGTTTTAATATGTTAACATGACACAGGATGTGAATAATAACAATGTTTTATATATGAAGTGAAAACATATTTTATGTTGGAAATAGTTAGAATGCCTGGCAAGTGACTTATATCCATAACAATTTCATTTAAATATTGCTTTTGCACCCCATCTATCTTAGATGCAATTTTATAGTCCTTTTTAAAAATTCATTTCTGCATGACCTCTTTGAGGCTGCAACTTAGTGCCTCTAGCCTACATATTCAATTGCACTTGTACTTGTTCCCATTCAATTACCTTTCAAAGCGGAGAAACCAGCAAGTGCCCAGATCTGAACTGCATTTACCATTCTGGGACTTTTCAGGAATTACAACTTCTGTGCAGTTACACAGTAATAAGGGTAAAAGGTAAGAGAAAATCCATCAAATTGCTAAAATACGATGGTCTACCAGGTTTGATTTAGATCTTCGTAATTTGGGACCTCTTGGAACAGCCAGGTAGCTCCTAGTATAAGATTATATTCCCTTGAATATCAGAAGATTATGATGCATATATACAACTGCTTTCCTGTTATTTCCTCATATCCTACCTCTGACTTGTAGCTTAAAAATGATTGTCCCAATAGCATTAGGGAAACGGATATCTTTGAAAGGATACATCATAAAAGGAAAGGAAATATTTTGGTGTTTTAATGTGCCTAAGTGGGAAAGTAATTTACAAAAATCTCTGCGGAATTTCCATCCTCTACAGGCCTATTATCATATGACCAAATTGTGCTGATGGAACAAAATCTCTGCTCTCTGACTTTATACAAGCATAAATTCAAAAGTAGTTTCCATTCATGACAATGTATAAGCTTAAACAGACCTTGTACCCCAAAAGTTCACACTTTCAGTCTGTTAGAGCTGCAATGTGTATTAAAAAAATATATAAAGCAGGAAAACAGGCATTCTGGAGCTGCAAGCAGGCTTCCCTGTACAGTGCCCACGCTTAGGATCTGGCTGAGAATTTACAACTCATCTCTGAGCACACTTCTCTCAAATAGTAGCAGACATTGAGGTCCAGCAGCAGGCTGCCTCCATCCCACCACCTCCAGCAGATGCAAGATGTCAAGGAAACAGATCAGGAAAAACACCAGGGGAGGACAGCAGATACTGCATATCCCACCTGGAAAAACTCTTGCTGCAAAAAGGCAAAGATTTTTTCTCTGCATCAAATTCCAGGTGAATGTGGCAGTGTGATACAATAAAATAGAGAGATACTAGGAAAATCATTTCAGAAATGTAGCTAAAAGGCTAGTACTGAATATGCAAATATTAACATGCAGATGGTAAATATTTTTATCTTCAGAAATACTAGCTATAATTTGCTTCACTGTTTATTTGTGTCTGGTATGTCATGTAAAGCATTTAAAATATTTATGGACATGTTGGTTCTAGTCCAGCTCTTTGATCTTTCGTATTTGTATCTTTTAAATGAAGTTCCTTGTTAATAACCTAGAGTAAATGTATTTTAAAAGATGTTTTTTTCTTCTACATGATATATATATATATATACACACACACACACACACACATTCATTTTTTTAAGAATGCAAATGGATGGGTCAACATTTATTTTGAAGAAAATGCTTTTTCTCCTTATTTAATTTTTTTATTGCTATCTTGTTTTAAAAAAGGGCACAAATAAGTTTATGAGGGTCAGAAGGATTGTACTGCCTCTGCAGACAATTCACCTACAGAGGTACAGCCACTGATGGAAAATTGCAAAATGGAACTACTACTTTTTCTCCTGTGGTGAATAATTTATGCTTGGGAATGGTTTCATCACTGAACACTCTTCAAGTCATTAAACTGAACTGAAGAAAATGGGGTGAAGTCATCATCAAGAAGGTCAATTTATGGAAATACTGTTATCTCTTTCACAGTATTATTAATACCTACTGACACCTTCATGTTCGGCGGGGTAAAGCCAATCATTAGCCTATAAGGTATAAGTAAGGTCTCAAGCACATGCTCACAATGAGAATATCATTATTGTAAAAGTCATCTGAATGCAGCAGGTATGAGAAGGAGAAGACAGTGAGACAGGAGGAGGAGGCAGCTCTTGATCTTAGAAAGCCATAAACACAAAACTTAGTTTTGAGCAGGCTGCTGTATTTTTTGCCATGGATCTGCATGGTGCTGTTGTTACTAACTGCATATTGGTATCTGTGTGGCAGATCGCTTCAATGTCTGAAGAACAGCCACTCTGTAATTTCAGGAAGAATTAAACTTGGCAGAGGGTTAAAGGGAAAGGCTATTTGACTCCTTTTGAAATGTCTGTAATTGTAATATTTACAATGTTACTAACCTACGTCTAGTTAAAGCACATTGGCACCTGGGAAAAGTTTCCTTCTGCAAGTCCTACTGTTTTCAAATAAAATGACTTGCATGTAGATTAAAGACACGTTAATCTTTGCAATCTATCTGTCATGACTTAAGGTTCAGATAAGGCTACTTTCTTAGCAGGATTTTTGGCACTAGCAATCACAAAGAGCGCAAGTTTAAGAATTTTATTAGCTAAAAATGCTATTCCACTGCATGAGTTTAAGAGGATTTAACACTTCAGTGACAAGGTTATACACAGTATCTTTAGAAATACCTCTGAAAAGTCCACATTCCAAAAAACCCCCCAAAATTATAGCATTGCACCTGTGTATCATAAGATGCAAATATATTCCTAGAAACAAGTCCTACTAAATTTGACTTGCAATTTTTGCAAATCTGCTGATAATCCAAGTACACTTCCCCAGAAAGAAACATAAATCTCAATCCTAAACACAGAATCCCTTCTTGTAATCAATACAAATCATGCCTTTTATTTCAAAGAAATATGAACTCTAGCTGAATTTTCCGAGACAAGTAAAATGTGTTTATCCAGATTTTGTTTGTTTATTTGTTTGTTTTAATGAAGCCTTCCACACTGGAATGTAAATCCCAAAGGGACTATCTGCAATTGACATGATCAATATGAATTTCTGAATGCACCGAATCTTTTCTATAAATGTGAGTTACTTTAAAAAGTAAATATGGATTTTGGGTAATTTAAAAATATTATTTTCTAAGGGATTTAGCAGTAGCATCATAGAAATTCAGGAATGCAAATCATCTTTAAAACTCAGCTCTCCCT
Source organism: Notiomystis cincta (assembly GCA_013398075.1). Lineage (NCBI taxonomy): Eukaryota > Metazoa > Chordata > Aves > Passeriformes > Notiomystidae > Notiomystis > Notiomystis cincta. The sequence goes on along the minus strand of VZRX01007294.1, from coordinate 14,572 downwards.
GCTTTGAGAGACTGTCAGATATTCTCAGACCATCATCAGACCATTTTTGTCTAATCTGTTCACAGAGGTCTTCAATTATGAGGTAAAGAAGCTCCCTAGGCAGCATCTTTCAGTCCCTAAAAGCCTTCGCAGATGAAAAGTTTGTGTTTTGGGGTTTTTTTTATGTCTAATTTAATCTAATCTAATCTTTTTCTCCCTTTTGAAAAATTAAGGCAGTGATTTCTTTTTTACATTGGGTGAACATGGAGAGTAACTGATGACTGTTCTCTTCATAGACTCTTTTTACGTATTAGATGATTACTGATTTGTTCCTCACTCTATTCAAAACTAAGCAAACCCATTTCTTTCAACTTTCTATCACATTTTTAAACCTCTTAGCAGTGTTTATGCTCTTGGCCTGCACTCTAGTTAGTCTGCATTGTTTCTTAAAGTGCTATGCTGAAAACCTGACCCTATATTTTAGCTGAAGCCCTGTTACTGCTGCACAGGACAAAATAAAGACCTCTATCTCTAATGTATGGCATGACACCTAGCACACTCCAGAATGACACTGAGCTTTTTCCTCGATACAATGTTCAAACATATTAAGATGTTTTAATTCATCATTGCTGCCAGGTATTTTTCTGGTCAGCCATTTCACATTTTCTCTTGGTTTTCTTCCTTCCCAAGCATAGCATTCCTTAGAATTTCATATTGTTAGTTCTGGAGTATTTCATTAACATTTTTAGGATTCCTGTGAGTACTAATCTTGTCCTCCCAAGTGCTTGGAATCCCTCCTAGAAAGATGCCATCTGCCAGTTTTATGTGCACTCCATAACTCATTGTCCAAATCAGTAATGTGACTGTTCAGTAGATTGGACCCAATGCAATTTTTTTCTGTGAATATTACAGAAAAGTGATAAAACTGACAAATTTTAGAATTTATTTTGAATTCATTCATAACAGCCAATCTACCTCAACATATGCAGGTTTCTATCCTTATTCCTTTACAAAGGTCAGCATCCATAGGCAGCTGTATCTTTCAGGTCTTTCATAAATTGTCATACATAGAAACAATAGTGCCATTGCTTTTTCTTTTCAGTTTTTCTTCAGTTCCTTACAGGAGAAAAATGCTAACTATGTAAGTTCTTTGTCAGGTTCTCTTTGACCAGATTTATGACACACCTTTGCAGAGACTTGGAAATAACTTTTGGGTTTACCACTGAAATTATAGCTCATGATCTATAATTTCCTACAGCATTTCAATATGAACTGGTAAAACTGTCACTATCAGAGTTTCTATATACTGCACAAAATGTTCTTTTCTTACACATAGCATACAGTCATTTAAAAAAATGGGAGTGTAGATGTATGCATGACACTTGTTTTGCACTTGGGATTTGCATTCAGAGAAATGCATAAGATTGCTGACTCATAAAGTAGATTAATTTGGAGGGCCACTGCTTACTAATTTCCCCCCCCTCCCCCAATTTCCCCACATTGCCAGTAGTAAAACTGTACAGGAATAATGCACCTAATTCACTGAGGTGTTTTTGTAAATATTACTGAGTGGCTGTCTCTCTGGGTGCTCAAATGCCTTTTCATATCTGGCCCCTAATAAATAATGAAATGTAGATGTTGCCCTCAGCTTACCAGTTTTGCTTTAGCATTGCCTGCATCCTGCCTGTCAACTGGATTTAGCATATTTGCATAATTATGTTTCATTCATTCTCTACTGGATTTTTTTAAACAAGAAAGGAAAAACCAAACCAAACAAGGAAGCAGGGAACAGCCTATCTGCATGAGGCATTTAAATGCCTCCTGCTAGGCATGTTTGAGCAGATCCTATTTATGCATTTAGTTTGAAAAAAAAGTAAAACATTTAAGGTAATTAAAATAATTCTGAATTCAATTTTAAATCCTGCTGGCATTATTTAGTATTCTATGGGAACTGTCATGCAAAGTAAAAAAAAAAGGAGGGTAAATAATCTTTTCCCAATACAATGAAGTAGTCCTACTGCTACTGAAATGTGTAACAAAACTTCTGGGGTCTTTTGGAAGAACAGCAAGTAACTTCAAGCTTTTGTATAGGCCTGATTCTTAAAAAAATTCACAGCAGTTCAGTGACTGAGAATCCTCTTTAATTGCCAAGTTCATGGTGACCAAAGCTGCATATAATAAAAACATTTGCTTCTGCTAACTTGAGGATCAGAAGCTGGGAACAAATCTTGATCTTTTCTGCAGGAACAGGATTATTTCTGCCATTGCAAACTGGGTAATTCCCATGCACAATCAAGCAAGGGTTTAATATAACTTTGCAGCAACATACTTTGGAAACACACAAGAAAAAGAGATGTGGAAGAAAGATTACAGAGGGCTAGTCTAGCAGTGAGACAAAAAACATTCCCTTTTCAATGGATCCAGAAGGAAAAAACAGAAAAGAAAAAATTAAAAGAGAAGCAGGAAAATGTGAAAAAAGTAAGATTTATTTTTGCTTCTGACATCTTCAGGTCTAAAGCTGGTTAATTTACTCTCAGACCATAGAAAAATAGCTATAACAGAAGCATAGAAAATAGGCTTCATTGTAGAATCCTGTGTTTCAGAACATTCTGGTCTGTCCTTCCACCTTTCTGATGGGAATAACTATCCATAGTACCCATGAAAATATCTTCCCAATACACTTTTAAAAATCTTGACTGACACATGAAATTCAACAGCTTCTCTTGGCAATGTACCCTGGTGTTTCATTACTTGTATCACAAGAAATTTTTTACCTGAAATCTAAACCTAAGTCATTCTTACTTGAAATAACTTTTTCCTTTATCCTCAGTGGACATGAAAAGATGTTTTTCACTCCTTTATAGGTAGATATATTATAATTTCTCTCCTGCTCAGTTTTCTTTAGCAGTTGCTTTTGACCACCACTGGCAGACTACCAGTCTTTCTCTGCATCCCATGCGCTCTGGGTTCCTCACAATTCTCATTTCTTCTTCCTGGCCTCCCTCCATCTGATCTGAATCTTTCCCTACCTGTGAGGCTGGAGTATGTTCCTATATCCTTGGCCTCTAGGTGGAAAAGGAAAGATATGGCTTATCACATATCTTTGATTTAAATCTGAAAAATTATAGTGATTTCCTTAAAAGTCCTCACAGGGAGGTGATGTTATGCACTGTTCCACTGACATAAGGTGTGCTTTTCTTTGCCTGCTTGTTTGCTATACATATCTGTCACTGTTTAACTAAAAATTTCAATGAGTATTGAAGAACTGGCCCTGATATTTTCAGCAATGACAAGTTGGTTCAAAATCCAGCTACTCACCACTCTACATATTAAATGCAGCAATAAATTAATACTTTTATATGCTCCAAATAAACCAGTGAGAAAAAATGCTGAATATGAAACTGAGATCAAATCCCTTTGGAGAAATTCATATTTGGTGCTTTAGGATTTCTAGGACTGTCATGCCTCATTTTTGAGCTGTTTCTTAACAGTAAGTATTAAAGCAAATTTATCTTCTGAAAAATGATTGAGGAAAAAAAATGGGTTTGTAGGATTTCATGGGCATTGTGTCTTTGTTAATCAACACGAAATACATTGCATTTACCAGTAAGAAATTAGAAATTAACTTATGCATATTTCTTTTTTTAATTGCCACTCTTGGAAGCTCATTATGTTTATGAAAGTCGAGCAGTTCTTTCTGGCTCACACACATCACTACCCATTACTCAGAGCAAGCAAGAATAGGTGCAAAATAGGTTCAAATGAGGTTCATCACATATACTGGAGGTAAAGATTCTCCTGCTATAAATTAGCTAATAATGTACTTGACAATACAGAGAGCTAAATGAATGTCTCTTGTCTAACAAACAGCTGTATTTGCACTCCTACAGATAATCGGTGAGCACTCAACCACAATGAATTTATTGAAGGAGGCTGATAGTTCTTTACCGTAAGACTAAGTCAGAGCATATTAATGTAACACACAGTCATACATGTGCCCCCCAAAAATGTGGGACACATGTGCCAGCCATCCAGCCATGCTGATCTTTGGTACTCTGTCACCTTGCTCACAGTGGATTACTGCTGACAAGTTGTAAGTCCAGATTGGCTGGATTCAGCTATGGGATCTGATCCTTTGTGATGCTGAATATCGCTCTAAGTGATACAGACTGCAGACTGCAAGTCAGCACTTCATGGAAAATGTTCAGGAAATTGCAGAAATAAGTCCAGGGGCTGCCACCCCCTGAGATGAGACAGGGAACGCAAGAAGTTACTCAGAATGATCCCCAACTCTCTGCTCTGATTTTCTCTAGTTGCTCTTGTCATCAAAAAATAAAACCAAAAGCATACAAAAATTGTAATTAATGGCCAAGCTATGTGTGGACCTCCTTTTGCGGTTCTAGGCATGAGGTTGTTGTGGCAAAATTTAAGAAGACAGCCTTTTTTTGGTTTGTTTTTTTGTTTTCTCTTTGTACAAACTGGACCCAAGCTCTGCAGGCTCCAGGGTTCTATTGTTCATTTTATTAGTCTTTCCCAAGAAATGTAGTTTTAACCATTGAGGAGAAAGAGGCAAATAGTTCTATTTCTCCACAGAAGCCAACTACATTATGATTATATAAAAAACTATGAGGCCTGAAAAGCTTTTCTTGTTTAACTCTTCCATTTTACCAGTTAGGTCTACAACTTTCAAGCTCATGTTTCTGTAGGCAGGCATGCATCCATACCACACAGCTGACTGTGCACAAAACTCTTGTGCACTGTTGGCAAAATAGCTTATTTCTATCAGCTTGTTTTTTGGAACTCACTTTTTCATGCATGCAGAACAGTTAAGAGTCTCCAGGGCAAGACTGGAGTCCCAGCTTTTTATCTGGATGTGGGAAGAGGGAGAAAATGCCAGGCTCTTGGGCTTGTGCCCAGTTTTCCCAGAAGACCAAAGCTTAAGCTCAGGAATTCAAATATGAAGCAACCAGAATCCTTCACATATGGATGCTTGGTGTGGGAACATTTCTGGGAATTTCAAGAGCTTGGTGTGGGAACATTTTTGGGAAGTTCAAGAGGAGGTTAAATAGTCCATTTTTATCGACTATAGGCATATACATTTTTTCAATACAAAAGTTAGGTGGCTGTCGTTTCTCTTCCAGCCTAGTGGTAAACTAGTCTTTCTGCTGGTCTTTCATGGTTTTGCTGCATTTCATCAATTGGAGGCAATTTCCACAGCTTTCCTCATGTCAAGGTAAGATAATAAAATGGCCATTAAAGTCATAAAAATCTAGGAATGAATGAGCAAACATCAGTAGCAATTCTAGATAGGATTACTTTTTTTTAATTGTGAATCAACCACACTGTAAGATGGGAGTGCAGAAAGAGAACTTATTTGCTATGATTGGCTGAGTTCACAAAAAAAAGATACATTTTCTAAGGGATACCACTGGGGAAGGCATAGCAAAAGTATTATGAGGTTTAGATTCAGGGAATTTGGTTATAAAGAGTGTTGTTATAGGCCACTTGTGCAGCTTGTCTGAATGGAATTTTTTTGCCAATTTTCTAGTCTTGTGCTTCTAAACTGAGTCTGTGGACAAGCTGATTCTTCAAGTCTGCATAAAAAAGGCAATATGGGTTCCAAACTGGGGTTTCTGAAACTCATTAGGCTTTGTTTGCTGCCTTTAATAATGACTTTATGAGACACAAAACAGATGCAGACAATTGCTAGAAAAGCAATGATCAATATTGCCATTTTGCTTGGCAAACCCAACCAGGGTGAATTAGAGATGGACTGGACAGTAATTCGGGAAATAATGGAATGTCATTACATAAATCACTAGCAATGCCTGATCTCAGCTGTGGTATATGGTCATATACTTCAAAAGGATATTGCAGGATTAAGGAATATTTAAGAAAGAGGATCATGATAAACGGGCCGCAGGTAATTCAAACATCTAATGAGGAAATAAATTTTCCCCTTTAAAATTAGACTAGGAAATGTAGTGTATATTCATAAGAAAGGCTGGAAGGAGTTAACATGTCTCACAGTGCAAGGAGAAGGAAGGCCCTTGTTGAACTGCAAGATTAAAAAATGCACCTCAGATTGAAATGTGCCTAGGCAATGAGGCCCAGAAGACATAGAATATGAAAAGGAAATTTCTCGGAACAATATAAAAATATGCAAAACTATTTCACTTTTCTTCTGAAAGGCAGATTAAACCACACTAAGCTGGGTGTAAACATTTAATTCTTCTAACTTAGAGATCAGGATGAGAACTACTTCTATTCCATAAAGCCTTAGAGCAGGTGCTTACAGTAGCTGAGACATGGGCCTAGTCTGATACTGTCTGGCATTTCATCTTCTTCCAAAAAACACTCTCACTGAAGACAGAGATTTAGTCTTGCATCAGAATGTTGTTGCCAGCACCAAAGGATTAAAGGGAACTGGCCAACATCAGTGTTGGAAATTCATGAGGCCACTGAATACTCAACAGTGGCACTGATTCAGGATATAGAATCACAACCACCAGGAATCTCCAAAAAATCAGCCAGGTTTTGTTTTTCCAAAATCTGGAGAGTCTAATGGCCCTTCAAGCTGAGGCTCTGATTCTGGAGAGAACTGTGCAATGTGGTAGCCTGTGATGGCATGAACATAATGATTTCCAGAGTCCTGGATGAAGCCATTTCCATTTGTTCCTGCATTCACATGCCCACACATAATAGTTTGTTCCTGACTGCTACAGCTCCAAACAAAGCCCAAATTAATATTGAAGCATGATGTCAAAACTGCCCAACTCCTCTGAAGAGGCAGCCATTGAAAGACTGCTGTTATTTCAATGCTAATGGAGCACAAGAATTCAAGCACAAACCATTGTTTTGGATATGGTTACTTACAAATACATAGTGAGAAGTCATGCCTTAAAACTCAAAGCTTTTGTATAAGTAGAACAGAAAAACTAGGGTAGAAGGAAAAACTGATGCAGAGACTACAATTACATACTGGGGCGCTGGCTGAGCCAAAAATACACCTGTCTCAAGATTCAGTCCAATCTCCCTGCACTGGGCTGCCTACCAACTATTCATAGCAAGTCAAATTTTAGCCAGAAAAAGGCTGTGAAAGGACTCATGTGTATGTGTGTTAGTGGAATATTACTACAAAGAGCATTTACAAAAATAAACTATAAAAACATATTTTGAGCTACTCTAGTTGATTTTTTCAGGGTCAGAAAAAAAGAACTCCCCGTGCTGATTGCTAAAAAGGAGGGCATATGCCCCCTAATACCTTTAAATCTTATTTCTTGTGAAAAGGAGCTCTTACTATTTTTGTTTCTAATCTAGGCCAAGTTCTGAAATCCTTGTAAAAACCAAGGGCTTAATAATGAAACAAAAAATAACTGGTAGCTTTATTTTCATATCAAAAGGAGATAAGGATTAAAAATACTAACAGTGTCTAACTGAGTATATTCCAGTCTGTTTCCCCATGGAAAAAAAAATAGTTTGTAAAGATTAGGAACAAGACTATATTGCTTGGCACATGAGGACCTATGACCTTGACCACGGTCATGACATCCTGGCTGAGCTCCAGCTGTCCTCAGAGGGTGCCTGCCTTCAGCAGAACAAGCAGAATAGGATTGGTCATTGACACAATTTAACCAGTCACTTCTTATTAGCAATTGTTTTTCATTAGAGCCATATAAAACATGAAGAGATGCTTTCATCATTATGTCCTGAATTTACATGCCATCTATACATCTATTTTTTCCCCAGGTTATTTCTCCCATTGCTACTACTTTTGCACTAAAAGAGAAACTCCAAAGATGCCCCAAATTTTGTAGACTCTATTTCAAATTTTTTTTCCATAGATAGGCTTTCAGTGCTGTATAAAAATTTGCTAAGATACTTAGATATTTATGAGGATATAGAGTATGTGGCAGATAAGATTTTTTGCATTTTGAAAGTTATCAGTCATTCCCAAGGAGATGCCATGTGGAGTCCCCCTTATATATGGGTGATGCTAGTTGCCAGTATCATTTAAGAGGTACCTTTTATTTACTCTGAAAAACCACATTGCATTCAAAATCCCTACAGATCCCTATAAATAAACTCTAGAAAGTTCTAAATTAATAACATTCAAAGCAGGTCTTTGCTATATCCTGACTTTTCTGTAAAATATGCACATTACATCATTCCATTAGGAAATTGCAAAGAAATCATATGTACAGACAAAATTGCTTCTAGAGCATTTAAAAAAAATATTTGTGGTAAGCACTTGAGATTTTTGGTCTTGATACCATACTGAATTACTTCATCATCTCGGAAAACTCATTCAGTGTATCCTTCTTGAAGGATACCTTATGCAAATATATGGACACAGAGACACATATGAGTGGGTGGCACTTTAATAAAAAACATTAAAAATATGTTCCCTGCATGCCTTGTATTTATTCCCCATCATTAAAAGGTGTGAGATGGATGGTAAAATGGATTTGCAAATCTGTTATTTCTCCTCAATATTGTAGCCTCAAAGACCATTTATCAGTTTCAGAAGATGAGCTAGGCTGAAGACAGACATTTTCTAAAGGTCAAGAATAAATGGCCCATTTGAAAGGAAACCATGAAGACCACAGACATACTTTCCAGCACATAACAGTCCCTAGTCTTTCTATCTTTTCTGGATTTGAAGCAAGCTTAACCATCAGTGTTTGTGTAGTTTGATATAGTTTACCTGCTGTTACTTGCATTCCTAATGTTGGGAACTATTTCTGAGTACCTTCTGCCCATCTGTCTTCCAGAAGAAGATTACCACACATATCAGTTATTAATGAGATGTTTACTAGTCTCTTGCCTGCTTATGTCCTTCATCTTCTATGTTCATGCATCAGTCCTACTGGGTGTCAACAGATGAGGCCAGAGATGAATATTTTCATGCATGTCTCCTGTTTCTTACTGTTGATGCTTCATTACCCTCCACAGAGCCATTGCAGAGCTTTCATCATCACTGCACTTTCATTGCTTTGAGGTTGTGACAACATTATGGTACAGAGCACGTACCAAGGAAAATGCACACCAATTTGCTTCTACTGGGGTCTAGAAGAGCCTCTTGTTAGAGCTGGGCTGCCTGCAGTGAAGTGATACCAAGCTCTCTGCTGTACCAGCTGCATGTGTACCTGAATACTGTGAAAAAGTATCCTCAGCAAAGAATAAAGTGAGTCTGACCTGGTCCAGAAGGAAGGCTTTGATACCACAGACTCTTCCAGGGGTGATTGGAATTACCACTTATGTACATGATCAGCTCCAGGAAAACAATTTGTTCTGTTTTTTGTAAGCACTTCTATACCTACAGGCAAGAGAATATTGGCCCAAAAGCTTTGACCTGGCACCACTGATGCAATGCACTTCAGATTTCAGATATGCTCCCATTTAGACTCCTCTGAAAAGCACAGGGATTCTTCTCCGTTTGCCAACAAGATAACTGCTGTGGCCTCTGCAATCTTCTCAAGTACTCCTGGAAGAGAGGAATGGTGAAAACAATCTTCCACTGGGTGGCTTGAGGGGAAAATTTGTGGATATTAGAGTAGTAGAAGGTGAAGCTGGTAAACCTCTAATCCAAACCTCTAAGGAATGGATTCCAAGCTCTGCTCATCTGACAGCTGTTTTCACTGGCATATCCTCTAACATTGAGTCAGAAGAAATGTTCCTGACAAGGCCATAATTCCAAAGAGCTTTACACACCTCCTTCATTCATTCTGATGATGGAATGGGAAAGACAAGGGCTGTGTTAGTTTCATTTCTGAAATGGACTATAAATATGGTTAGGTGATGTAGAGAAGAAGAGCAAATGCAGACCTTCTGTGGTGGTACATTAATTTTGGTGGATTAAGATTTCCAGTAGAAACAGAAAAAATCTGGTTATCCATGTTCACACTGGTTTCCATGATCAATGGCTTGTTTTAATGAAGTTATACACAGAGTGTTACACAATGCAGATATTTATGATGCAATAAACTACAAGATGGGAGACACAAAAAAGTTAATGTATTTGGTCTCCAATGCTTAAATATTTCTCCCATATCCAGACACACTGCATTAGGGTGATAATATTGAAAGAATCAAAACTACATATGTTTCTGGATTAAAATTTTATGAAGTTTGGCAACAATCAGATTTTAAACTGCAAGTGTTTTAGATTTGGGGGAAGGTTAGTTTGAACCTTGCCTAGAATCAGACAAAATTCAAAACTTGAAGACTTAAGACTTTAAGCTTTGATCCATCCATTACACAAACAGTCTAACACATGTTCCTGAAGTGGCTTTTCGAAAAGGTCCTACTATTTAGTGGAAAACATGCGGGTCTAAACACCACAGGGAAATTTGGAAAAGTATAATCTAACTTTAAACAAGTACACTTTCCTGTTATTTACTATCTCACTGTTCACTAGCAGTACTTTCTCAAATCTGTAGTGCATTTGCTATGAACATGCATTACATAAAAGCATATTAAGATGATTAAAAAACAGCTATGAAATAATATATTGCTTGCTTTATTGACTTGCTTGTATACTTAGTGACACTAGCCAGTTAGCTGCTTTAAAAAACAACACACAGAACAACCACTTGTTCAAGTGACTGCAGAATATATTAGGACACCCTTTTATGTTATGGATGACTCTTCTTGCTTTCTGCCTCCCCAAAGAAGGATGACTTTGCCTCCTAGTAAAGGCAATTGCAAAACCCCCACTAGGATGACTATGATTTACATTAAGTCCTAAATGTTGAGTAGAGGCTCTTTGATCCCTTTTTGCAAATTTTGGCCAAAGCTGCCAGGCACTGACATACCTGTCTGTGGGATTCTGATGTTTTTGATGTTCATAGTCTGTGCATTGTGCTTTGATTTATGGAAGCTTAACTAAACCAGTCACAGTCTGCCAAGAGCTGCAAGTTTCTGGTTAAAATATGTATCTTGTGACACGTAAATGCTTTCTGCTGAAAACGCTTTGATTCTTTTGCATTTTCTGAAGTGTCATCAACAGGTCTGCAAACTTGGCTAAAGTTCAGGGACTGTAATAAAAACTTCATCACAGCACCAACTGTCACACAAGCTGAGACAGCATTTGGGACAAATAAGCAAAGGATCCTTAACCTGACCTCCATCTCTTCTGCTCATGCACATATGTTGTAATGCCTCACACTAATTGTGGGAAAATCACAGAGGCTTGGAATAGGAAAGAGTTTACCTGAAAGCTGAACAGACTTTACAGAAGGTCCTTAAAGGGAAGTTACTTGTTCCTGGCAGCACTGTGGTCCAATGCTGAGCAGTTAAACCAGCCAGGTGGAAGAGCAGAAGGCAAATTTTGTCATTAATATCACATTATTATGTATCACAGTCCTATTAGCACATTGCAGAACACTAACACATTGGCATTGTTAGTATATTGGAATTATATCAATATATTATTAGCACAGTCTATTTATCACCTCTCTGCTGACCACAGAGGGTACCCAGGGGTATCCTCATGAAATGACCACATTTGGAGTATAAGAATAACCAAGTGCAGCATGAGCTGAAAACTGTGTCCTGGCAACTGGATGCCCTTTTCAAGACACATTTTATCGTACAGGTAGGTCTGTGGCAAGTGGCAAGGGTAGCTTAGAGCATATCCTGAGCCACACTTTGCCAAGGGAGATTAAGGGATCAGAATGAATGGCTGGGTACCTGGCATTTCTACGGATTTCAGTCGGTTCCCAGATTCCTAAAGATGCTCGGTGTTAAAGCATCTCTCCAGTGGAAACAACCCGCTCAGGGCCACGGCAGCCCTGCCACGTACGACAGGCTGGGAACTGGGCTGCGCTCACTTCTTTCCAGGACAATAGCACTGTTTTCCTTCCTTTCATGCTGCAAAACAGATTCAGCCTGGTTGCATTAAATTCTTATGTTAATGTTCCATTAATTAGCTTCCCTTTCTTTATATTTGCTCTTCATTGTTCTGCTTTTACTTTGTTTCACTCCCCGTATAATTAAAATGTTTAACATTGTTCCTTCCTGTGGTCAGGACACATTCGCTTACGTCCGTGTCTCTCCCAGCCCTGGCTGAGGCCGAATGGAAGTAATTAAAACCAGGAACCACGCTGTCCGTGCGTCGCCCCTCTCGCCTCCGCCCAGCCCCTAACGCGACGGCGCCTCCGACCTTTGCCGTGCCCCGCGGCAAAGCAGGAGGGCTCGAGGGGTCTTTCTGCTAAAACGAAGGGGCTGCGTATTTATTTATTTTGCGCAATGTCCGTGTGCGCGGGCACGGTTGTGCGCCCACGGCGCCACCTCCGCCCCGCCGCCCCGCTGAGGGGGCCGCTGCCGCCTCCGCCCGGTAGGTGGCGCCTCAACACCGCCCACCTGCGTGGGCCCGGCCCGGCCCGGCCAGGCCTGCTCGGGAGGTCGGAGTCGAATTAAATATAAAAATAATAAGGCGATGAGCAAAACTGCCGGTCGCTCCCCCTGCGTGATCTCTTCTGAAAAGCGGAGAGGCATGATGGGCTCGCAGGCCGGTGCCAGCATGAGGACACCAGCGCCACGGTCCGACTTGCCGCCCCGATGGGCTTTTGGCTTACGGAACAGCTATAAAAAAATGCGAATTAAACCCACTTTAGTCTCCGGTCAGCGGGGCCTGACAGAGCCTGCCCGGCTGCAGCGCCGCTCACTGCTGCGGTCGGTGCCGGGCATTAGAGGCTTTCACATCCCCTGGCATCACACGGTGGGCGCAGCGGGGCTGCAGTGGCACAAAACTGGTTCAGTGGGAAGGTGAAGCACTCTTTTGGGAATGAAAAACTGCTGTCTCAGGAGAGGCTGCTGGGCTGGGGGTCGCTACCTGAAGCAGGGCAGAGTTAGGTAGCAGGGCAAGTTAATGTGAGCTCCTTGCTCCCTCTCGCCAGCGCTCCCAACTCAGCTTCCCCCCCGGCTGGTCCCACGCCCGCAGTACCTGCCTTTCACACGGGCTGTGTCAGCCCCTCTGAGTGCAAATCAGGGCTGCAGCCTCCACTCAAGAAGCCAGGACTTCGTCTCTCCTACTGTTTTTTGTTCCCTGACCATAAAAAGGAGCTACTGATATTTTGCCTTCCCTGAAGTCAAACCTGTTAAATAGTGTAGGGTAGCCTTCTATCATGGTGATGAGAAAAGTAAGGGAGGGGAGCTATAGATTTTTAAAAAGCTCATTTTCTTCTTTGGGTGTGTGTGTTTTTAATTAAACACAGAAGTTCATTAAAGCACACTGATAAAAATCAAGAGATTTATTTAGGGGTTTCTTTGTTAGCCCGTATCAGTTTATAATGTATCTGTACGATGGGGTAATCAACTGCAAAATGTGTGAGGGATCTAAATCTTGAATATCCCTGTTTGGGAAGCAGGCAGGAAGAAAGTGAAATAGTCAAGGTGTTTTGGTGTTTATTAAAGTGTATTTGACAAGAGTCACTATACTCTTCAAAGAATTCACATCTCAGTGTCAAAAAATACTGTTTTGGTTCACGTCTCCTTGAAAATCCTCTCCTGCAAGCAATGCAAGAAGTTGTCTTGAAATGATAGGATATTTCTGGAATGAGAAAAGTGTTTATGTTGTGACATCTATGCTTCCATTTTTGTGTCTTTTTACCATAAGCAGCTAGGACGTTGGGAGGAGAGGGTGCTGGTATCACATCTTTCTTACTAGAATATTGACATCTCTTGCTTCATTGATTTTTTATTACAGTCCCAAGGTTAGAAATAATGATTGTCAGTGACAGCTTCTTTGCTGCTTGCTTCAGCTTCAAGTGGTAATTTCAAGCATATTTTATTTTAGATTATTTCTCTCCATCTCTATAAACTCCCTGCCTTTCCGTCTGCATCAAGAACAAGTAGTTTGTAAAAAGCCACCTCTTGAAAAGTTCAGGGCTGCAACATGCCAGCATAAAAGATAACACCAAACCAAGCTGCCTTTGTCACTACTACTGCTGCTGTCTTGGCATCTGTCGACAAAGAGCCGCTCCAATCTGGGGATCCCTGCTGCGGTGAGATATGGCCACGTCTCCAGCAACGGACCAGGCGACACCAGTGCCAGAACGCTGTGACCATCTGATGCAAGTCGCTCCTAATGAAAGTCCAGCATGGGGCTAAATGAGTTTCCTCCACTGCTGGGTGAGGGGCTAATGATAAAAGCCCTCCCTGGGCTCGCCACTGCTGTCAGTAGCTTTGTCAGGGCATATGGCATTTCGCTAACTGCAGCTTGTGTGAGGTTTCCTCTCACCGTGCTACCTCTGGATTTGGCTGGCGGGCTCGGCCGAGGCTCCTCTGCCTGCTGCCCGAGCGGTGTGCGGTGCGTGGGTGCTTGCCGCGGCTGAAGGGCGGGGACTTGCGGGGCGGTGTCACTCTGGCACCCGGCGACAGCTGCTGCTGCTGCTGGAGAGGCGCCGCTCACATGCAATCTGTACCGGGTTACTGTAGAAAAGGCTAAAAATGTGCTAGTTAGTGAGGTTAGCTGTGCTCCCTCACACGCAGATGCTCTGCGGCCCCAGTCGTGTGGGCTGAAGCATTCTGCATTTTCAGTCACAGCATTCACAGGGTGCTACTACTAGCATTACTATTATTATTATTA
>VZRX01007293.1:131243-258097 GCA_013398075.1 Notiomystis cincta | reverse complement strand
ACGCGGCCTGCGCCGGGCCCGCCTGGGCCGGGCCGTGCCGAGCTCCGCCGGACGCGGCCGGGGCGCGCGGCGCGGCCTCAGAGGCAGCTGCGCTGAGGGAACCGTGTGCCTGGATAGCTGTTCTGCAAACCCCCAGGCTCTGGGCTGCGGATCATCATCATAATGCTTCCAGAGCAGCGGCGGGGAGACATGAAAGGAAGGGCTGTGGTGGTTAATTAATACGTTGGCACTCAGCGGTTGCGTCTGCTTTGCGAAGCCACGTGCTTTGCGTATGGAACAGGCAGCCTGTGCTGTGACTCAGCCTTGTCTGCCGAGAGGCGGCCGCTCTTCCCAACCCCCGGCAGGGAGCCCCCCAAGGACCGCCCTGGAGGCAGAGCTGCTCTGCGGCGCTGCAGCAGCCCGAGTCGCCGCAGCGCGGGCTTGGAACAGCCCGCTCCGGGCACCCCGTGCGGCCCCTCTGCGGCACCGGCCCCAGCTGCTCCGCCCGCACCTCCAGCTGACTGCAGGCAGTGTGAAAGTGCACAGATGAGGAAGAAATTCCGTACTGTGAGGGTCGTGAGGCGCTGGAACAGGTTTGCCCAAGGATGCTCCATCCCTCGAAGTGTCAAGACCAAATTGGATGTCCCTGTTCATGGCACAGGGGTTGGAGCTAGGTATAACTTTAAGACCCTTCCAATCCAAATCATCCTATGGTTCTGTGAATCTATCATTCTATGATACTGAGTTAAAGTGTAGGGAGACTTCTACATCAATGAATCGTGCCTTTTCTAGCCCAATTATTGCCTTTGGGATAAAATTCAACTTTCTGCTTCCTTAATCCTCTGTTTCTGATTAATCTTTGAAGTCCTGCCTAACTGCTGAAGTATCCCGATCTCTTTCAATAAATAAATTGGGATTCATTGTTGCAGTCAGATGTACTGTTGGTATTCTAGAATGTATCTGCTTGTATAAATCATAAATACAGTACACAAACTGTCTAGAATAAAAGATAATCTAATTAATTTAGCCATCCAAATAAAAAAAACCAAACAACCAAACAAAACCAAACCAACAAAACCCAAAGAACAAACACAACATAAAAATCCAAGAAAGAGGCTTGAATACATATTGGTCCCACTGCAGATTTTATTTAAAAACACGAGTTTGATCTGGTACTTATTGTATTCCTGTTATGTAATCCTGAACAATTCATACACAACAGCTGTTAGTTCGGCAATAACAGCCAAGCAGAAATATCAAATACCATCATATAGAACTCAGTCTATTGAGGAGAAAATAATAAAGGTGGCAGACAGCAGCCTGGATAAAGTTGTGACAGAAACTGTCACAAGAGATCTGGGAGTGACAGGTGAAAATTGGACAATTGATTTTCTTTCTGTTTATTGGTTTGTTGTATTTATACTGAAGGAAGAGGGAGTGGAAAGGAAAAAGAAAAGAGACTTATTTTTTCTTTCCCAAGGTCAAGCAAGGGTTGCAGACAGGGAAACCCAACAATTACTGACTGTCTTCATTGTTGGACTTGAAACAGGAGAGGGAGCAGAGGAAGTCAGACACACACCGACAGTTCTTTGGTGCCTGTTCATGAATTCCCAGTGAGGCTGGACCTCGGGAAGTCACTGGGGGCCAGCCTTTGGTGGTGAGGAAGGGTGTCATTCTGTGGGAGTGCATCTTCCCACGGAGTGGAAAGGCATTTTCCTTGGACACTGTGTAGTAAACACAATTAGCAATTGCTAAACAAGGGGCTGGCTCTGAAAACTGAACCGAGGAGTGATTCAGTGTTGACAGATCCTCTCAGCCAAATCAGAAGGTGAATAATGGTTTGGAAGTTTGGCCCCATAATACATAACCAGGCTGGATTTATTTATTAGCACAGAGTGCAAATCTCCTTTTGGCTGTAGGTTTCCCTTCTTTCATTATTATCCTTTCCATCATTTATTTCTCATCTAAGCACTGCACCTTCTTTTATTTACAAGAGTATGCATCTAAGTCAGAGCTGCATTATTCTGTTTTCCATGACTAAAGGGAACTAAAGTCTTTGTGCCTTCACACAAGATAAGTTACCTTTTATTTCTATAACATTATCTCTCTTTTCAGGAGCAGTAGATAGGAAATGGAAATGCAAGGAATTATCTTTTGATAATCTCTGTTATTTCTTTAAATCAAAGTCATAAAATTTTAGAAATACAGAATAATTTAGATTGGAAAGAACCTCTGGAGGTTACCTGATCTAATCTAATTTAGATGAGGCTACTCAGGGCAACCAGTCAAGTTCTGAATATCTCAAAGTGTGATGAAACCACAACTTTTGCTGGCAGTTTATTCTGATGTTTGACTGCTTTCACAAAACAAACAAGTCCTTCTGTCTAATCAAACTTAACTGTAACTTTTTGTTACCTCACTCTATACTTAGCTCTCCAGGAAGGTTTGGCTCTATCTTCTCTCTGTATTCTCATGAGATAGAGGAGGGTAGCAGTAAGATCCCCCTACCTAAATCTTGTTATCTCAGCGCTGGACAAGCCAATTCCTTTGAGCTTTTTGTCACATGTCAATTGTTTAAGTCACCTTATCATCTTGGTCATCTTCCAGTAGACTGAATCCAACACCTCCTTGTCTTTTTTACCCTGGGAAGCCGAACCTGGAAGCAGTGCTCCAAGGGATGATTAAAAAGGGTCAGTCCCTGATTTTCCTTTGGAGGCTGGAATTGCCTTCGAGCAAACTGTTGCAATGAAGGGTTAAGCACCGTGCCATGCTGGCAGTGAGCGTCAACACATCTCTGTTCCAAAGCAAGGGGCTGTTCAGGACAGCTGAGCATCACAATCAGGAGAACTTAGCCCAAAGCTTTGCTGATGGGGCCAGAGGCTGAATAGGTTGCAGTTAGGTTGTTTTTTTTTTTTCCACAACAGCACAGGCTTTGCAGTGCTGACAAAGGTGAAATCTTCTGCTAGTAAGCAAATGAGAGTTGGATGCATTAGGGACTGATACTGACAAAGAGGAAATGTAAGCAACATCATTTCCCTCACGGTACTCGTCGTTAAAGCAATAAACAACTGACTACTAAAAATCATTCCAGTATGTTTTTTTTTTTTTTAGCTAAATGAAAATAAATTATTATTATTATTATTATTATTATTAGTGCATTTTCTCAGCTGCCTAGAGTAACACTCTAAGTGACTTTCTAGAATTTTACAAGCACAATTTCTAGAATTTTACAAGTAGAAAACTGTAAATTCATAGCTCTTTATGGAAGAATTGGGTAGCAAAATTGTGCCTTTTGTGGAAATGATGGCCACTGAGACAAAAAAAATCAGACCTATGCATGTATTTTTAGCCTAATTCGGGGAATGTGTCTGGTGAAAGCTGCATTGGGAAAGTGAGCATAAATGTGTCTAATTTATATGTTGGGTGTAAGAAGGACTGGAGAGGCTGGGTAATATCAGAAGTAGGACAAACAAACAAGAAAATGTCTGAAAGTTTCAAAGAAGCTGCCTCAGGATCTTTTGCTTGCTAGATCTGCCATTTTCCACTCATGGACTACATACTTCAATGTGTGTTAGGGTTTCCTTACCCTTAACTGAGAATTTCCTGGGACCCTCTTTTTCACAGTGGCAAGATGGAAGAATCATTGACTGCTGGCTTCCAAATCTTGCAGTTTTTAAAGGAGTCTCATCTTTTACATGTGTTAAGCACTGTCTGAAACTCTACACTTTCAATCCAAATCACAACATGAACAACCTTCCTTCAGCATCCTAAGGTACAAAATGAAAGATGAGTATTTATATCACCCACTTAAAAAAGCAGAAATATGCTGTATTTCTACTCTGAATTTTTTATGGATCAGTATTTATGGGTGTAGCTGTAAACTGAGTATTGGATACAGGTTTTACAGTGTGTATAGTCTGCATGTGTACTGTAAATTGTCATTGGTCTAGACACTACAGAGGTTTTGATTATGAGGTATGGAATAAATCTGCTTTAATCAAATCAACAGTTTTCAAGTTCAGAATATCCAAATTAATTATACAGATTATACACAAGGGATTTAATATCTGAGCATTTGAAAACAGTGATGAAGAATTTATGCTCATAGTCCACTCAGTATCATAATCAAATGGGGACCACTGGTTCCACCCTGAGATGTACATTTTCAGAGCAGGATGGTCCTAGCTTTGTGTAGGCTGGTCACAACTATACTGGTTGTCCTATAAACATCAGAGGATAAAAAATCAAACCACACACAAAAAAAATAAAAACCCAAAAACCCCTAACCAACCAAAAAATTTTACAAAAACCCAAAACCGCCCCACCCCCCCATTTGGTTTTTTGTTTGTGCTAATTTCTAATCTAATAGCTAGAGGAGTATTTTGAATATACAAATGTCTTTGATAAGCCAAGTATCTCCTTATAAGAGCAAAGACAGTAATTTCCTTATTTTGTTGGATTCTGCCTTGTTCACTAGGGATGTTTAGCAAACAACAAGCAATAACAGTCACACTCAGAGTGCCACAGGGAGACTCTGTTGTCCCAGCCATCATTTCCTATGCTTTCATTTTCCCATCCATAGTCCAATACTTTTCTACAATTGTGGAGAGCCTGGAGAATCTCAGATGAAGAACGCTCTATCAGTGAAAAGTATTACAAATACATGGTTGATGCGGTCGTTCCTGACAATCATATGCTGAGATGCAGAATAGACAAGTGCAAGCAATCAGTCATGGTTGTTGTTAGTTGCCTTTGGAGAAGAACTGAAAAAAAAAATAGTTAGGATACTTTGTTGACAAGTAGATTTCTTCACAAATTGGAGCGTGTCCTGTTTTTTGAGACTCTTTGTTTCAAAAAACAAATATGTTTGGAAACAGCTGCAAGAAAGACCATAGCCACACCTCAAATACAAAACCACCACACTGTGGTACAGCACTGAAAAAGTGTAATTTTCTACATTAATGAAAATATTATTTCACAGTAACTCTCCATATTCTTACATCATTTATATTTCAATCGTGTCTCCAGTTGTGTTTTTCCTGTCAAAATCAGACAGGGAACATCAGCTAAAAATGCTGTGCTTGAGATCTCTCCAGGGTTTTTCAGCTAACCATACTGACATGGTGTCCATTTTTAATCAGCCACCTTTTCCTTACTTTGAAGCAACAGCTGGGGTTTTTTAAATCTTTCTTCATTCTCCTTCCTCCCTTCCTCCCTTCCTCCCTTCCTCCCTTCCTTCCTTCCGCGCCTTCCTTCCGCGCCTTCCTTCCTTCCTTCTCCCCTCTTTCTCTTCCTCTCTTTTTCTCTCTCTTTCCATATTTTTCTCTTTCGTTTCTCCATTTCCAATTTAATACATGGGCTAGCCCATTATATTAGCAGAGGCAGAACTGTGGTAATGCTCTTACCATAATCTATTTATGTAAGAGTTTGTGCCTTCTTTTGCAAAAGGCAATAGCTTCCTTGAGTGGGTGTATATTTCATCTTGCTACATTGATTGTATGGATTATGAAACATTTTTCTCTCAGTTTGGAGCGGATCTCTGGTACAGTACAGTCTGGAGCTTTGTTGTGTTGCAATGCTGCCCCTTCTATCCTCCCGAGGAATGTTTTTGCTGCATTCTCCATGGTCCTAGCAGGCAGTGGAAGGACTAAATGCCATCCTAAATTGAAATGGCTTAAAATTTTATCTTTCACCATAGTAGCACAGTTACTGAGGGCCCGGCAGCCCTCTAACATTCATTATTCCGAGACTGCGTGTGTGAATACTGCAGGAGCCCTTCAGCATCTCAGGAGAACAGCTGAGTAACGCTCAGTGTGTTCTGTCAGATTGCTCATGTCGTGTGTCACACTGCAGAAGCACAGCTGCTGCTGTCTGTGGTGACAGGGTACAGCCATCAGCACTGCCAACAGACTGCGGCTCTCGGCCACCGCGCGCCCTTTGCGCACAAACGGCTGCGCTGCTCCTTCTCCTCCTGGGAGCTGCCTGGCTGGAGCAGAGCAGCCAGCTCAGGTGCCTCTGCACTGTGCTGTCCCTGCCTCCCAAAGGGCCTGCAGTGCCCTCAGTAAAGGAGAGCACTGGCTATCGTAGCCCCTCCTGATCCTTACAGTTCATTTGTACTTTCAGCAAACCGAGCACGTGCTAATGGACACTTGTGTTCACTTCCTTAGCATATTCATGAGGTTTTAAAGTCTCAACTCGGAAAAGGAGAGAGAGGGTCCTATGCCCAGAATATTTTTGCAGCTGTAGATAATCTTAAAACTTTGTGCTCATCCACCATGAGTTGGCAGAGCCACTTTTTATCCATGTTTTGCCCCATCCTGTCGATATGCTCAGGAGCTCTGTCACCATTCTCGTGGAGGTGCCTACTCTGTCTCTGCCAGAGGGGATGGAGTGTAGGAGCTTCTCTGGATGAACCAACACATGCTGTGCATGCCTCATCCATATCTATTCCTTCTTCCTGGTGTGGTCTTCCTTATCTTGCCGAATCACCAATAGCACCCTAGTGAATATTTAGAGCATTTTCACACAGTTCCTGTTTGGAAGGCAGTTGCAGATTACATTATGTACATGGTAGTAATAAAGCCTGTGCACAGAGATGTGACATTTATTTCTCTGTCCATCCACCAGGTGTTACTCTCCAATTACCAGCTGTTATGCAATGTGAAATTGAAGGCCTAGCAGTGGAGGTGGAAATACAAACAAGAGAAAAACAATGGCTTTTCCTGTGTCCGTGTATTTCCTTATTCCTCTTCTCCATGGAAATTGATGAACACTTGGCCCTGTTTTGTTTGTTTGGAGTTTTTTGTTTGTTTGTTTGGTTTTGGTTTGGTTTGTTTTTTGGTTTTTTTTTTTGAAGGATGCTTTTTAAAATTTGAATCTAAGGAAGTATACATGGATTTTGACTCTGCATATGGTTTGGAAATATTAAAACAGCAATGCCCATATGTAAAATATATGGGGACACAGGAAGCAGAGCAGATTTCAGTAGCACTTTTCAGTTTGCCTCTGTAGACCCTGTTCATAGTGGTAAGAGGCAAATAATCAAGTCACTTAAGCCACAGTTTTGGAAGCAAGTTTACACCATTACAGGCGGCAATGAGACATTATTTTTTGTGTATCTATTCAGACATAAATCAGAACAGAAGGGTTCCTAGCTTTTCCTGCTTTGTGTAGTGTCAGTTCTGACATTGATGCAGCTAAATAGAAGATGTAGGAAATACTTTTAATATCTGCTAAAGATGACATGAGCTATCAGAAATCAGTAAGTATTAAAAGATTAGCAGATTCTCTTTTAATGAGTAACATATGTTTGCATGTTTTCTCTTTTTTATTTCCCATTATATTGTGGCAAGGAGGTGTACATTTTCTGTGTTTCTTTTTTTGCTTAATACCATTAAGGACTTACATACTTCAGAC
Source organism: Notiomystis cincta (assembly GCA_013398075.1). NCBI lineage: Eukaryota > Metazoa > Chordata > Aves > Passeriformes > Notiomystidae > Notiomystis > Notiomystis cincta. Next base: position 250,702 of record VZRX01007293.1, on the reverse strand, counting down.
AGCTACCTCACAGTCTAGTAGATGGCAAGTACCTATACAGATTTTGGCTAACTTGAATAAAGTGATATTTCTGCTGGATGTGCTATTTTTGACAGAGCTATTAGAGACAGGTATCACTAAATGTAGATTTACAGATCTATACTGAATTAGAAATGTAGGAGATACAGCTAGATGTGAAGCTTAGTAAATGTTACTGAGTTTTCAATCATTTCTTCTGCTCACTCATGGTAAAGTAGCTGATAAAGTAAATAAGGCTATTTAGAAGTGAGTAAACAAACCAAAGCTACTGTAGCCTTCTTTTTGATAACTCAGCCTAACTTAATGTCAGTGTAGGTGGAATTATTTAAACACTTCCTAGGAAATAAGTTTCCAAGAAATATATAAGTGCTGTTAGAGCACTCAGCTGCAGATCAGGCAGGATGATGAGTGCACCAGGTAGTGAAGTGGCTCAGGGGAAAAAGAAAAATTATTGTTGGAGGATGTTCTCTGAAACACACTGAAGTACAAAATGCTACCTAGCCTTTGAGCTTACAGCCCTGAGAGGATGCAGGGCAATATGAGCCTGTATGTCAGAGGGAGGGGTATTTTCATCAGAAGTAGCTCTTTTCCTGTGGCAAGGAAAACCTTTGAGGCTAAAGGAGGCTGCAGATCAGCTCTCCCAGTGAGTGATGCCACTGGTTTTGTGACAGGGAGTGGTCACCTGTGAGCCCATGAGCCTGACTCATCCATTGCCACTGAAGGAAGAGATGTCCCTGAGGAGATCACCAGAGATCACTGAGTGGGAGATTCAGGGAAGCAGCTGCTGAACAATTGTGCTTATTGCAGTATGATATTCTACGTGGATTCTGAGACTGGACTGCATTTCTCATTGCGAGGAGAAAAGGCGAGTGTTAAAGTGTTCTTCTACATATTGGCCTTCCCAGGCACACCTTTGTATAACAAAAGGAATGTGGAAAATCTGTTTCAGGTGGCAACTGAAGACACAGTAAACGAGTAAACTTTGGGTAGATTTGAGCACTTTTGGAATGTTTGTTCAGCAGCTGTGTTTACTGTGACCAACCTCAATTTATATAGAATGCCCATATGTACCTGCACACCTGTTTTCCATCTAAAATAACTATTTCCTCTCTGAAAGCTTCATACCAGTGCACGTGATATGTCTTGAATATACCAATTTTCAAGAGCACAGTTTTGCTTCCTGACATGAAAAGTAGCCATATTTAATTTTATTCATTTAATTTTTATTTTAATGTCACTCTGGCCCCTCATTTCTCTTGCTGATGGCACCGAACAATCTCCCTTCTCGTTGTGGCCATGATTATACCCCGCCTGACCTCTAGTGGTTTTTTACCGAAGTGAATCTCCTGCTTGCCGGGAGTGCAACCCGAAGAGAAGCTAAATGGATTTCAGGAGCATGCCAGCGGCATCCCGGCATGTATCAGCCGGGATGTGGCCAGCAGGACCAGGGAGCGGCTTGTCCCCCTGTGCTGGGCACTGTGAGGCCACGCCTCGAGTGCTGTGTCCAGTTTTGGGCCCTTCACTCCAAGAAATACATGGAGGTGCTGGAGCGTGTCCAGAGAAGGGCAACGGAGCTGGGGAAGGCTCTGGAGCACAAGTCCTGTGGGGAGTGGCTGAGGGAGCTGGGGGTGTTTAGCCTGGAGAAAAGGAGGCTCAGAGGAGACCTTACTGCTCTCTACAACTCCCTGAAAGGAGGTCGTAGCCAGGTGGGGGTTGTTCTCTTCTCCCAAGGAAACAAGCAGTAGAAGAGAAAATGGGCTCAAGTTGTGCCAGCAGGGTTTATATTGGATATTAGGAGAAATTTCCTTACTGAAAGGGTTGGCAAGCATTGGAACAGGCTGTCCAGGGAAGCAGTGGAATCACCATCCCTGGATGCATGGAAAAGATATGTAAATGTGGCACTTAAGAACATGGCTAAGTAGTAGGACTTTGCAGTATTAAGGTAATGGTTGGGCTAGATGATTTTAGAAGTGTTTTCCAACCAAAATTATTTTATGATTCTATGATTCTTTCTCACTTAGGGTTGTTGCATGAAGGGTTATGTGACTAGTTGTATGTGGTTAAAGACTTGAAGCCCCCTGCATGAGTTTAGGGTTATCTTCTGCACATCCATGAGCTGAAATAATACCTATCCATCTTTATAAAGTGCTTTAAGATCTAAGGATAAGTTTTTCATGAGTTTAGGTCGACCTGATCTAGGAGACATAAAGAGGTTGGACACAAAATAGAAGCTATCTTGCCCTGATGTTATAAAGCAGGAATGACCTTTTGGAGCTATGTAAGGGTGTGTGTAGTCAGTGTATTGTTATGTACATATTTATCACACACCAGTGCCTGGATGCTCAAAGGTTATCTCTATTGCTTGTAAAATCAAATGAAGCCATCATTGTAATTACAGGTCTCACCTCTTTGCAGGCAAGCCTGTCTGTTTGCATGCATGTACATGTAGATTCTGCAGAGATGGGTTTGACCATACTTCTGCAGGTTGAATCTGCATGCAGATTTGTGCTTGCTTTAATCCAGTTTCAGTGGGTGCACAATCAGTCTGACGTCCTCAAACCTGGTTTTCCTATGAGGATTAGTCATGTTCCTTTTCTGTGAATTTAAACCTTTCATAACTGCCTGCTTACTTAACAATAGCTGTAACAAACTATGGGTGAAGCATAAATAATTCATATTCACCAGAACTGACATGTTCATAACCAAGTTACCTGAGAAAGGAATGGGCAGGTATTCACACTGCTGTTCTGCTCACTCCTATCTCAGCAGTTCAACTCCACAAATTCCTGGATGCTGCCGCACTTTTCCATCCAGAATCTTGCTGGCTGCATTTGCCATGCTAAAAAAACCCCAGTCTTGCCGTTTAGTATGTACCTAATTCTAAAAAATGATCATTATATAGGTTTTTCTCCCAGAAGAATGAATATGGCTTTAGAATGGCTAATGCCGGTGCCTACACCAATTAGTCTTGGTAATGATTTTAATTGAAACAGTTCAGCTTAGAAATATTGACATTACTGATTCCTTTTAGCCTGGTATTAATGTTTCCTATCTGTATTGCAGATACCAAAATTGGTAGGAGAAGCCTTCCTGCATTTGGAAGGGGTTTCTGGTTGATAGATCCACCAGACTGGGTAATGATGTGTCGCGGTTTGGACTAAAATCCAAGGGCATCATAGTCTGATCATCTGAGAGGGAAATAAGATTTTCTATGCAAGTGAGGAGACAGAATAGGAGAAAGAGTAGGAATGTACTCTGAGTAACAGTAAACAGATTTTTTTTTTCTTGTTCTCTGGATTCTGTCCCTGTTGTACCTAACTAGTGCTTTAATATTTTAAATTTTAAATTAAATTTTCTGTTATTGAAACTCGCATGGTTGATGAACCAGCCACGGTGTTTGAAGCCTTACCTTAGTAAACTGCAGGTTTGGAGCTGAACAGAATGTTCTCTGTAATATTCCACATTACCATCAGTGAGTAACTGTTCCATTTGCTTACAGATAGGGGAGTTCTACTCCATGACCATCTGACATCAAAAGAGTAACTAATGCTTGAAGTCAGCATCAGAAGACTAGAACCTGAATTAAAACTCTATTTATAATAAAAAATATTAGTGGATGAATCATGACATTGGTGGCATAAAACTTCTGTAATCTATTGGCAATTCTGATATGAGCTACTTTTATAGCCTGGGGCTAGTAATATTAAACATATTCTGTTAAGACTTTCTGAATCAGGCAGTTGTGTAATTGAAGGAGCTGTGCAGAGTTTTGCCCACCATAAGTTTGCTTTACCTGCTCAAGATCATTATTAATGAGAGTAGATTAAAAATGCAAGGTCAAGCACTTCTAAATTAGGATGTACCAGACTTATTATTTTTCTCTTTACAATTATTAACCAGTGCCTAAAATTTAGAAAAATTAAGAATTGGGCTAATGAACAGTCAGCCTTAATTAAAATCAGCTGCTCTAAGAAAAAGAATTATATACAGAAAAAGGGTAAACACAACTTTAGCCTTGCTAGCAGTGATCCCAACTGTTGGGTGTGGTGGTACTGAGATTCACTTTCTGAGAAGCTGAGAACTGGATTTAATCTGCAGTGATGTTTTGAAAGGATTGCTTTTTTTACTAGTGATTACAATATAAAACATAGTATTCCCTGCCCATGATTCATTATGTCTCTAAAATGATACAAGGAACTTTATTTGGGAGTCATATATATTTTACTGCTGTCCTTAAAAGAGCAATTCTAATTGAAGGGAACAGAAAGAGTTAATTTATAGATGTCAGTGCAGCACTTGTAATGGGATGCAGATGGAAGCTTTTTTCTGTTATCCTGTCAGTAAACTGCCTGTGTGTTCTTCAAATAGACAGATTCTGCATTGCCTTCCTGTCAGAGTGGATGGAGGTGGCAGTTAGCTCAAGTTCCCATCCTTAATGCAATGTTAGAGTGCTAATTTTGGAGTCATCACTGTGAGAAATGCTTGGAGAAATTTTTTGGGAGGTGGCATAGTGATTTTGTGCCCTTTTAAATGAGAGAATATCAGACTGGGTTCATCTGGAAGCTGTTCTGCATGGGGGTGGAGAGGTGAGAGAAGAGAGGGATGGTGCAGGATCCTATCTGGACCTCAACAGGAAAAATAAATGTCTCAATAAGAGAACTGCTTTAATAAGACAAAATAGTAAGAAGAATACAGATGGCCAGTAAATCTTATGTCCTTTCAGATTCTTGTCACTCTACATTTGTAGAGCATCTGATGGAGCCTAGACAGCCTTTTCCCACAGCACTGCACAGAGCAGGACAGAAGAGAGAGAAGCTCTCCCTTTTGGTTATTCAAGCTAGTATATCATTTCCTTACAAGAAAAAGACTCCTCTGTTCCTACAGGAAGATCTCATGAAAGCTTCTTGCTGCACTTTTAGTTAAAGGCAAGGCCAGGAAGGGCAAGTTTAGATTAGGTATTAGAAGAGAAGAGAAAGTGTGTTTAATCTCTCATTGCCATAGCTTCTCTTCAAAGCTGCCATCCTCAGGAGAGATTGCAGACAAATTAACATTGTTTTATGCAGTGTTCTACTAGCACAAGGACTGAGTAACTAACCCCAAAGGACTGTCATTTCTTTCCATGTTTTTCTCATGGCATTACAAGAAGCAAATTTTCATTTACCTGCCATACAGATGCACATTTTCTCCTGTTTCATGGCTTTGCTTTATTGATATTTTCTATGTCTAAAATATGTTTTCCTCACTAAGTCTTTCAGGTGCAGAAGAATCTGTAAAAAGATATGTTTTCATATAAAGCACTTTAGATCTGAGAAGCCACAGAATTTTCATGCAGTTTTCTATGGAGTTCAATATTTGTTGTTTCCATATCAGAAGCTGGGATTTCACACCATGCATTACAAAGAAGCTCTAACAAATGTTTTGGAATGGATGGAGCATTTCAATTTTTTTCTGTAATATGTCCAAGGAGTAAATTATCCTGAAAAATTAAGTGAAAAACTGCCATTTAAAATTCTATTAAAACAATGATAGGTTTTCAACCAAACTGTGTACAAATTTAACAGCCCAACATCCCTAAGATATTGGGGATGCAACATCCTCCCTTCAGCTTCTGCAATTTCAAAGTAACATTTCAATTCTTACTATAGGAATGGAAGGGATCAAATAGCCAGAAATGACAAGGTACTTTATAAAATCTGCAATGATGGCCAAATTTCAGACTTCAGCTCCCTGGAAAATCCATATTTGCTGTCAGGCTCCAAAAGAAAACTGTTGAGCACGAGGGAGCCGTGTTGGCTGGAAGCAGCTGGGGCAGGTGAAAATCACTCCGTGTTGTCACTGTCACTGGTGTGGCTCACAGAGGGCTGCGAGCAGCCTGTGAGTGAGGGGAGTCGGCACCACCACTCAGTTTGTCCCAAGAGCAGCGCTGCTGACTGCCTCTCCACATCTGTCAGGGCTTCAGCTTCATCCATCTGACTTCTTCACTCCTCCCCTCAGCAAGGGCTTTCGTCTCCCACACTGACAGGGCTCCTCTCTGACACCTTCTGAGAATCCTGCCAAGGGCAGCTGTGAAGGAGACCACCTGTGGGGTCATGGGCTAACAGAGGAAACAGGGACCCCCTGCTGCTGCCAAGGAGCTGGCTACCAGTCAGACCTGGTGTAAAACACGGGCCTGCCAAGTGGCACAATGTACATCCAAAGCCCAGGGCTCTGGCTTTTCCCAGCCACACGATCTGAAGCACCAGGAACGCCTCTCACGGAATGGGAAGATGAAGTGCTCTCTCTTGCACCTCAGAAAAAGAAATCTAAGTGTCTGTGTGTGCTCAGCAGAATGGCTGAGGGCATTTACTGAATCTGGTTTCTAGCATGAATTTTCTTAAATAAAGCATTTGTTTGAGCTTCCAAACTGAAATCTCATTTTGGGCATCCTTGGAATCTGAAAGGACTCATATCCCACTTCTAGACTGTGGTTGGAACCATCTCTAATCATTACAGATCTTCAATCTGTGAAGATTTTTTTCCCCATGGGTAATAGCTATGTGATACCATAGCTATTAAAGTTCAATGTAGAAAACAAAGCTCACTTTTTAAATAGGAGCTTTGAAGAGGCTATAAAATATATAATGCTATTTTGTGAATCAATTTTTCATTTAATACAACTTTTTATATACTGACAGGCTTCCTTTGATCTATATTTATTTTCTGTCACTTGCCTTGAAATGAGAAATGTAACTACTTTGATAAATGGATTTGAAAGGTTATCTAGTTTCATGGTAGCTTCTCTAAGTTACCATTACATGCTTTGCTGAAGTGCTATTGGGCAACTTTCTGAAGGGATATCTGTGTGCTCTTGGGTAGTAATGTCTTTCTCTTTTTCATTGTGTGGATACACATGAGAGGATGTGTAAGAGGCAAGCACTGTTTCACATTCCTCTGTGCAATCCTTAAAATAGTCCAGCACTCTTTTCATTGGCATGTGGAGGTCACTCATTCGAATCTCTTCTTCAGACCTTTAGAAACCACCCTGAGTCACATTTTTATTAAACTTGATGTTATTCATGATGTTTAGTTTCATTTTGGGCTGAATTTCTCAAATAGAAGATAAACTTACATGCTTGCTGCTTTGCTTATTACATGATATACCTCAGGGCTTCTGAAAAAGGCTGATGACCAGAGCCAAAGGCTCATATACCAATGGGAGTCTTTCCTGCAGCTTGGGATGAAAGAGCCTGAGAAGATTCCATATGCAGGATATGACCCTTTATACTTTGTAATGCATCCAGAGACTTGTCCCTGACAGTTTAAGAGAGCACTCTCTAAATGCTGTTACTCCTTCAGCCTCCCTGTCAGGAGATAGAGGGCTGGGAAAAGTAAATAAGATACTTATCTGGGGAAACAGTCCAAAAAAGTAATGCTTTCAGGTACTTTCTGTACTTTTCTTTCAGCCAAAGACACTGTTGTCTTGCTCCCTGGTAAGAAAAGACTGTTTTTCATTATGGCAAATGGCATTCTCTGCTGTTGACCCACCATTTTTCTTATGCAGGTAGCTAACATTTTTATAAATATATTGCCACTTTTGTCAGGACAATTTATTCTTCACTACGGTTTCTTGGATCTCTTTTTCCTCCTCACCAACATCCCTTGTACAATCACTGGCTCAAACACCTATCTCTATTAATCACAGTTAGGTGTGCAGATTTATAGTGCATCAGCTGTACTTTTATGGTACCTGCTTTATGTTTGAGTCATCCATCTCAAGACAATTGACTGAAACAGGACAAAACAAAAATATAAGTACTATTCTAAGCACTCTGCAACTGAAATAATCCCTTTTCAAAAATGCTGAAGGAGATTGGCAAGGATATGGCAATGAAATATAAGTTCATTATTAATCATAACAGAAAGCTGAGAGGGGAAAAATACTGCCTTGTGTGGGTGTATTCAAATATAACAGGCAGGAGAGGAAGCCAGTTTTTTCTTAAACTGAAAACAATAAACTATTTCTTTCTGGATGGCTCAAGTGGGAAAAAAGATTCAAATTGTCGACATAAGTTTTTTGAGTGAATGTATTGTAGTAATTTTTTTTTCTTTCGTAACTGATTCTCTTCAATTACTTTGCAGTAGCAAGGTTATTTTCTATAGTCTTTTGTTTGCTTGCCTATGATTTTTTTTTCCAAAGCTCCTTACTCAACCATTTCTTTATGCAATGCCCAGTGTTTTTCTGTGAGGAGAAAGGACTGCGCTCTAGTGGGCTCTTAAGCTGCTGCAGCTTAAAGGGCAGCAATAACAGGGCCTTTGTCAGACCTCAGCTGTGCTTGGGTTAACTGACAAAAATATTTGCCTTTGGAATGTAAAGTTCAGACCAGCTACAAAACATGTTAATGTGCCAATTCAGCAGGGAAGAGAAGCGTGCCCTTCACCATACATTCTTTCTCCTGGTTTTTAAGATCTTCCTTCAGCCTTGCTCAGTTACAGGCAAGGAAGTTGAAATCTTCTGCTGAGGCAGGGTCTATATGTGAAAAGTAGAGTTATGATATGAATATGTAGGAAGCTAATTTAGAATCTAGAGGAAAAGACAGGAAAATCTTTTTGTTACTGTTGTGTTGCTGTCACACAACAGCCTGTTTTGCTAAAAACAATGGCTGTGATGCAGCTCCCAAAGAGCAAATCCAATGACAGGGAGTCATAGGTTTTCATTGTATTTGCTTGAAAGAGTAGCAATTTGAGACCTGAGTGAATAATTCACAGCAAAAAATTTATCTGATGAGTCTTCCTTAGATCATGCAATATCCATGAACAAATTGTAGCTTCCTAGTATTCATTTTTCAATAAATGCATTTAAAAAAATTTATCTTTCAAGTTTGTGATTAACAGAAGTGCTTTAAATCCAGACTGGGTTGCAATTCGTCACTTAAAGCTGACAATTTGTGTTTTCTGACTCTTCAAGATGCTCTTTTGCCTCCATTGTCTCATTCTAAATGTGATGAGGACACTCAGTGGGCCTAGAACTTTGGGATTTTCCCCCAAAAATTCTCCTGCATCACCTGTCTTTTTACACTAAATAGACTAAATGTGAATGTTGTATGTATATGAGGAAAATATGAAAAAAAACCTGAAGGGAAATTATGGGAAATCTACCAGAGAGATGGCTGGCACAATTGTTGAGAGGAGGCCGATTTGTGTTTCTGGGTATCCTATCCATCTACCTGGTAGGTTACATTTCATTTTCCTGCCTTCATGATACCTGTTCTGTCTGTCAGTCTCACTGTTTCCCCTTGCTTTCCGCACACACACATCCTCCCCTCAATGTCAGTAATCTGTCTAGCTAAAATCCTCCTGTAACACAAAAACAAGAACAGGCACAAACATTACTGAAGTGAATTTCATTAAAAATATCAATGAACAGCAGTGGATCTTTTTCTTTCACTCTTGTTTAGTTCTTGTGGTAACATAAAAGAGCTATGTGTATGTCATGCCTGAGCGAGGCAAGGAAAGATAGTGAAACTTACTGAAAGCTTCTTCTGTAAAAAGATAGTCCATCCAAAGGAAGAAATCTCCAGCTAGAGAAACAAGAAGAGGAGCAGAAGGAAGGGAAAGTTGATTGATTATGTGGAGTTATTTGAAGGCAGTGTTTTAACTTTTCCAGCTGGGTATGTGCCTGCCTAATTTGACAGTATTACTGCAAGTGGGAAAGAGGTCCTGGGCTTGAGGGTTCAGATAAGGATTCAGAAATCCAGAGATCAATCTCCAGTTCTGTCTGAGACACCTTTGCTACTTCAGACAAGTCTTTTATCATCCCATGTTTGTGTTCTCCATGTGTAAAATTGAGTGTCTATCCCTTTTTCTTGCCAGCTGCCATACCTGCATTTTCTGCAGTCCTCATGGGTAGAAACTATTTCCAGCACAAATCGGTCATTTTAACAGTCAGAGTTGTGGGTAAAGTTAATTAATTAGCAACAAACCTCAGGCCTTCTATTCAAAGCTGTCTGTCAGCTGTGCCAGCTGAAAAGCACCCTCAGCCACCTTCAATTCAGGAAGAGTGCAGCCTTCCCTACTACTTTTAGCTTCTCACCATCACCTGTTTCTGCAAGAGACCTGGTTCTCCTCCTACCCTCAAATGTGATCTATCCCTTACTCTCCAGCACATCCTGAGAGTTTCTCAGCAAGGAAAGATCCTGCCACTCATTCTCCATGTGCAGCAATAACAGTAACTTCTATAGTGGTCAAGCTCTCCTCTAAAAGCCATATAATATTTTCTCAGAATGAAATGTTTTCAAGAAAAGTATATCACAAAATCAGTAAACCCAAAATGTGTGTGCTCTTTTTCCCAAGTCTTAGTGTTTCCTGGATCCAATAAGGCTGATTATCCTTAGGTTCCCTCCACAGACTCTGCCTGTCAGCTTGGCATCAATTCTGGTAATTGACCTTCCATTCCTTCTTCTGGAGTGCTTTAAAACACATTACAGTTCTTTTGATCTACAGCCTGCTGATTTAGTTAGGAGGCTGATTGCTATCTGCTGGAGCTGGGATGCTTGAAGCTGACAGCTTGTCTGCCACGTTCTTGGCGGAGACTTCACTGAGCGTCTCCTGTCTCCTCTCGCTGGCTTGTGTAGCTTTCCTGCATGCATTCCCAAAACCTCAGAGCAGTTTTTAATCAGGAAGTTCCTGTAAGGCACAGTGATACTTCACTCTTAAGTCTGCAGCAGCTAACATGTGGCCAATATTCCCATGGTAACCTGAAATATTGCTGCTATGATGGCAGATAAGGAGTCCTTTCCAGTTCCTTCACTATAGGTTATCAAGCAGTGGAAAAGGCTGTGCAGGGAAGTGTTAGAGTCACCAACCTTGGAGGTCTTTTTAATTGGTTTCTGAATAGTTTTGTAGTTCTTTTATTGTGGTACAGAGAATAACAGTTCTTCATTCACTTTATCCATTGCTTTAATTATTTTGTAAATTATTGTCTCACCTTCCATCATCCTGTTTTCTAAGTTGAAGACTTCCATCCTTTTTAGCATCTTCTCGTAAAACAGCTTCTCCATCACCATGATCTCCTTAGCTACCCTCCTCCATACCTTCTCTAACTCTACTACACCCTTCTTGAGTTGCAGGAATCACAGGACATGGGCAAACAAAGGTTCTAACAGTAACAAAATAATGTCCCTTGTGTTTCCCCAGTGATGTCAAACTTTTTTTTTTTTAAATTGATTTGTTGACAGGTGTTCCATCATGAATTGATGGTCTCAGCTGTTTCTGGGATCTTTTCAGTGAACTACTATGTGTCAGTCGTGATTCTGGAATCCTGCAACCGTGGTTCAGGTTATTCTCTCCCTAGATTCATTGCCTTGCATTTGTAGCTAAACACATCTGTACTCCTACAAAACATTTTTCTGTCACTCTAATTTGTGAAGTTCGAGTTCTGTGCTATTGCCCATTTGCTCACTTGCAAATCTCTCAAATCAGGAGACAGCATTCCACCAGAAAGAATCATGTCCCCAGGCTGGGTACAAAGCCTGCATTTTCTTACTGCCTGCAGAAGTGAAAGACCAGGTGGGAAAGTGCTCCTGCCATACCTTTTCAGGACCATGTTTTTGTGCAGGGCTTAAAAAAACATGGCCTCAGCAGCTGGACTTAACACAACTTCTAGAAAATTCAGCACAAAGGTAACTACACTTATCCTCACTTCTTTCCATAGAGCCAAAGAAAATGAGATTGTGTCTGTGTAATGTCACACTAATTCTTCTGACATATTATATCCTGAAAACTAAGCACAACACCTTTGAGTTAAAAGTCATCTTCCAGACTTTGCTCTCAGCTCTATTATTCTCTGGAGCTTAATTTTTGCCTTCAGTATCATTATGTATAAAACTTAAACTTTTACAACTGCTTTAATTTTTAAAGCAAGCAAAGTACAGGTTTGTAAGTGTCGAGATGAACAGGATCCCAGCTGCCATTTTAGCTTCCATCGAGGTTTCCATGAGTACAAATACTCCAGTTCTTACAACAGGTGGGTGAAATTCCTCATGCTGTCTTGTAATTTTAGCAAAACATGTCAGATGATGCAGAGAGAGCACATTTGGGTGTAACATGCTAACCTCACAGATAGCTTTGCAATGGTTAGCCTAAGTCACCCCTGCTTTGTGGGGATAAAGAGATGAGGGAAGCAAGCCCTTGATCATGAGAAAAATCTTTTCTGTGGACTAAAATGTAACAGCCTATTGTAGAAACTCTTTTAAAAGGTCCAGATGTCTTAGCTAGCAGCTGAAATTATACCCCTTTATGCCTTAATGCACATAAAGTTACTGTCTAATGTATTTTCTCTATGGCTTTAGGGGATAAATTTCCTAATTTTTTTAACAATCAGCAGAAACCACAGCTTTTAAACCACAAAGGAATTAAATATGTGCACTAACTTAATGAATGCATTTCCAGTGACATTTGTCTTTGATGAGCATGCAGCAGATTCATAGTCCAAAGATGTCTTTTGTTCAGAATGACATGCTTTTTAATTTATTACAACACACTACCATCCTGAGCTTTAAAATTAGCAGGTGGAGTTTTTCAGAGCCTCAGATGTCATTTAAATTCCTAATTTCTACAGAAAATAAATGAGAATGAGATATACAGTTGTCATTCATGCCCTTGAATATTTTTTTTTTCTGCTCATATTGGTTCTCATAAATTGTTTGGTTACATCTGCTGTATATTTAAAAAGAGGTCCCGGGACCCTCGTGGAACTTCCCACGCAAACGGGTGCCTCGTTATTGGCCTAACCAGGAATGCTTGGCAGGATTTTATGTTTCCACAAGCTGCACTAAAGCAACAATCATGGCTTTAAATATGGGTCCTGAGTGCTCTGGAAGATGCTTTCCAGGCTGCAGTGGAGAGCTGGGCTGCACATTTACTGCCAGCAAAGACAATGAAGCAGGTCTTAAGAGTGCCTTTGGGTGTTCTGAGAAGACAGCAATAAGCACACCCCTTGGAGCCATTCCCTGCCCCATTTGTTATTGCTTTGTCAAAAACATTTGTCAATGAAGACTGATTTTCGAAAGAACCACGTTTGGGAGTCTGGAAGTAAAGAGCTATAATATGAAACATCTTTAAAGGTAAATCAATTTTGTGGCCTAATCAACTGAACAGCATCCCTTTAGCTTCAGCATCAGAAATGCTGCCATGTATTAATCTGCAGAATTTTTGTTTTATTTTTCTTCTTTCTCAGGGACAATATGTTCTTTAGGATTTGTTTTGCAGGAAAGACAGATGTGTATAAATAACTGTGGACACAGTGGCAATTTCTAATAAGAATGTAGTAAAAAAGGGCAACTAGAAAGTAATTTTAACTCTTTATCCTTCAGGGAAAAGCTTTAAACATAGTAATTAATGATGGATGTGTCTGCTTTGTTAAATATACTGTTCCATTGTGCTTAGAAGCAAACAGTAAAAAAATGTAAAAATTAATGAGTTAAGCATTCAGCCTTATTAGCTTTGGTTTACTGCATGTTATCTTTAAATGCATAACAAATATCCCCAAGATTGATTTAACAATTGTTTGGGGTACTAATTTTGGTGAATTTCATTTTAAGGCAGATATTGCTTATACTTTAAAGGCCTGGACCAGTGAAATGCTACAGGTGCTCAACATTATTCTATTCTATTCTATTCTATTCTATTCTATTCTATTCTATTCTATTCTATTCTATTCTATTCTATTCTATTCTATTCTATTCTATTTTGTTCCATTCCATTCCATTCCATTTCCTATTTTGATGCCTAAATGCCTCTCTGGATCTGATCTCCAGTCTCTTTATCTAAAGTCTGTTGAATGAATAAAGGTCTTTCCATTTTCCTATGAAATTAGTCTTTCTTAAACAATACATTTGGACAAAACAAACATATGGTTTGCTTTAAATGCAAGCCTGAATCCCATTGTGTATGTGGTTAATTGCAAAGATGAGTTTAACTGGAGCCTACAACTAAAAATATTTCTCTTGGATTAAGGCTGTAAGACATTCTACTGATGAGATTTGTCAGCATTTCTCATTTATAACTACAAGAGGGATGGAAGAGATTTTGATATACCTGCCTATTCATCCTATTCAGAGCTAGTCTGATTTACAGATTTGGTTTTTTTCCCCAGAACCCACAGTGCAGTCAGAACTACAGTGTGCTGGAGGAAATGCTTCTTAAAATTTATTAGTCTTGTCACTTCAACTCTGTAACCTTATTTTATGTTCATTTGAATGTGCCTCATCAAATATAGAATAAGATATCTGCTTCAAATTAAGAAAAAAATTAATACTTTAATACTCACTGATCCACTATAAGATTATAAAAGTTGTCATTTATAACAGTAATCACTTCTCTGATTTATAGGACATTTTCTTTAGGCTGTGCTAAGACTAAAATGCAATCTAAAATTTGGAATTTACCTTCTTATGGGAAATACTAGAAGTCATTACAAGTAATCAGGACAAATTCTGTATTGCTTTCCATGGATAGCCTGCAGAAATTTGGCCCATTTTATTGATTTTATTAGTCTTTCTCCCCTTTCTGACCCCTGAAAGGACTAAAAACACTTCACTGAGGTAGAACAGAATTGCTGAGCTTGAATAAGATCACTCACAGCACTATTGAGAAAATTTACCTGGAGAAAAGTGAAGCCTGTGTGTGTTACACACACAGAAGCCCTGAAAAATGGACAGTACTTCAGTGGTGCATAGGATTCTACCTGTTCTGTTAGGCAAAGCAGCAAAAACTGTCTAAATTTAGATGTCTTCACATAAGCTCCCCAGGCAGTTTAGGGATTTTATCCTTTTGCTTGCTTGACTTTTGTTTCAGATATTTGGAAACAGTATTTCATCTGACCATTTCAATGTGGGAAGAAAAAAATCACCAGCCAGCTAAGCAGAAAAGAAGATAGTCCAGGTTAGTAAGCAGTGAAAAATCCTGATTCTTCCAGTTTTTCTTTCACAATTTTAAATGGGTGTTGTGTATTCTGATAGATGCATGAAACTTCAAGCTCAGATCTGCCCTTTCCTGCTCATGCATCCTGGTCCAATATACATCAGGGTCTTTTCATAAATTTCATTTAAGACTGATAATTGTATATTCTCCAGAGTAAAGATGGTTTTATCTTTGTGAATGTCTGAGCGGTACAGCTTGCACCTAAACCACTTCAATAATGAATGCTGATCCTTATAGTTACTTATTTGTGGTTTTTTCACAATGCTAAAGAAGAAAGCTGTCTGCAGAGGCTTTTTAACTGCTTTAAAACTACTTCATGTCACGCTATATCTTTGCTATATATAAGGATGACTGTTGTCATTTAAGGTGTTTTTACAAGGAAAATTTATCACTTACCAGCAGAGTGGTATGACAATTATTGAAATCTTAATAGTGGAATCCCCAGGTTGCAATTAACAATACCAGGTGACAGTAGCAAAGATTTTGTTTCTTTTTTTTTTTTTTTTGAACTGCAGTTTTTCCTGTAGAAATATTATAGATCATAGCTGGCAATTAATAGCCTTGAATAGGAATTATTACAGCTGCATAAATAAAAATAAAATCAAATATTATCATCCAGAGATGCATAACTGAATGTGTATAAATATATAAACTGCATTGCCTTGCATACATATATACATAAGTGTATAGATTTAAAAATATGATTATATTTTGTTAAACAATATATGATTATATATATTCTAAATATTCAAACTTGCTCTATCTAAATATTAAGTTTATGAAAACTTCTAAGATTTAAAAGCCAAAGAAAGCCTCGTTTAGTTTTTTTCTCTTTTCTTTGTGCTCCAGCTTTATTACATCATGCCTTCTATGTAGTCACTGCTTATATGCTAATTTTGGTGGAAACAAATCTTTGGGAATCTCTATCACATTTTACCACGGTGTGATATCACCTCCTAAAAGCTTTCCAGATCCAGAGGTTTCAAAGCAATTGTATTCTGCTAGATTTGCTGAAGAATGGGCTGTAGAGGATAGCATTTACTTAAAAACACTTGTAACATTTCCTGGATACATTTCTGTTCTCTTGGCTGTGACTGCTCATATGCAGGCAGTGGGAGATACTGTAGGGGAAATAGATTACTTTAGCCTAATACTTGAGATGTTTAAGTAGACAAAGAGATGGAGGATTTTGTTCCTACTCTGCTGGAGGACAGTTGGAGGGGGAAGAGAAGGGAAAACAAGTTACCTCAGCTTCATAATCCAGTTACATATGGAGATAAAAGAAAATGTTGCTATAATTCAGTTAAAAAGTCAATCAGCAAAGAGGCATAAATCCAGAAGAAACAAGACTTTATCAATTTTTGTCCTTGAAGTAGGATTTGTTTCCATGGGAAATCCTAAAGAAGAAACAAATTGCTTATTCAATGACTGGACCCAATACTAATTCAGTTTTCACTTTTTCTAGTTTGTTGCCAGGTAGGATACTTTGAGTTCTTCCCTCCTTTCCTCCAATGTAAACAGAATTATTCATTTCCTTGGGGCATTTTTATGATGCAGCCATTCTATTAACTTAGGATCTTACATTCGTTCATGGGTATAAATGTGCAACATCTCAGTGAGTTGAGGAGTGTTTATCAGCACATCTGACACACTTGGAATGGAGGTAGAGGAATTAAGCCCCTCAGTATTTAGTTTTGGAGCCTCGTGCTTCCTTTCTGCCAATACATTTCTTGTTGCCTCTTTCTATACAATGCCAAAATTTTTTGTTGTAACATCAGATTAATAGAAATGTCTGATGCTCTGAGGAAATGATATAATGATATGTGGTTTAGTAGGTGAGACAGTGTTTACCAGTACTACAGCATTTATCACTTTTTCTTTTCCCACAGGAAAAGGAAGTGTCACAAGTGATTGTGTAGCACAATTGATTTCCTCTTTGTTTAATGCTGACTGCCCTCCCCTTACAAACTAAGAGATTGTGCCTCTTTCCTGTCCTCCACTCTAAAATGTTCCTCCAAACCTGCCCCCCATGAGTTACACACAGAGATCAAATTATGAATATGTCTGCAAAAATGCTGGAGCAGCTGGCCTGAGATCTGTATGTTGTTGTACAGCCTCAGTGTGACAGTACTTTGGTTGTTTTTGTCTCTGTGCAGCAAATGAGATAAACTCTGCTGTTTACTTTATTTAGCTACACTTAATTAAAACACGATCTTATCTCTATGAAGAGTTTTTATCAAAGCACATATTTAATACATCTACCATCATCTTTCAGTCCTAAATTATAGAAAAGCCTTTAAATACAAAAGCCTTTATACATAAAAGCCTTTAACTTGAGCTTTGCTTTATTTACCAGTCACAACTCTGAATGTGTCTCATCCTTTCCTGATGCTGGGCTTTCTCACAATACCATCCCTTGCCACAGATTCAGATCTTGCTGAGAACAGGGGCTGAAATAACCCATATTTTCCTGTAGTTAAAGAAAATACTCGGATGAATTATTTTCCTGGTGGGCTAGAAGAAGCATCATTGCTCTCCCTATTTGCCTTGTATATACATATTTTCACTCTGACAGCTCTTGTGAAGAGGAGCAAAAACTGAGTCACTCCTGTGTTAGTCAGTGGAGACAGTTTCTTGGACATACTGCAGAAAAGACAAGTGTGATCAGAGGACATCAACACAGCAGTTGGTATGGGGTACCTGGGGGTGGGGATAGGACACAGAGAAATGGAAGGGGAAAAAAAATAAAGAAAAAGAGGAGCAGGAGAGTGAGAGTGTTATCAGAATTGAAGTAAAAATCTCAAGGGCTCTTCTATATACTGTTTTTTCTCCATCAAAGTGTAGAAAACTTCAACTATTTTGAGTTTCTTTGCTCTTGTTCTAAACTCCTTGGTGTTCATAATTATCCTTTACGGATGAAGACAGACTAAACTGTTGATTGGCATGATTTTTTTGTCTTTATCTTCTGTAGCTAGTGGGTATACTGGAACTGATTTTCTGTCTTGTTTGTTGTTGAAGCAGGTTTAAAAGCTGTCAGCTTTGCTGACATTTGAGTTGGAACTTTTTTCCCTAAATTATATATTATTTTAATGTTTCAAATTTTTGTTTTGATGCTGTTGGAATATTTGTGGCTTTTCAATAAAAAAAAGAAAGTTTGGAAATTAATGCACAGATCTTCTACATAAAAGGCTCGACACCAGGATAAAAACAACAAAAGCTTCTCTTTTGTGAAAACAAAATATTTTGATCCATGTCCATTATTTTACTTCTCTGCTGCTCACCAGCTTGCATTTATTTCACAGCACAGCTGTTTCATTTGTAGTTCTCCCTGCTGGTTAAAAAATAAAACACAGTGGCACTCAATTAAACCTTTTCTCTCTGCTACCTGCCCTGCTGTTCACTCGGTTCTTAGTCACTTAACCTCTGCAGGGTCAGTTGCCAGAGACTACGCCCTCAAACACAAGGAAGGTCTCTCATGAGCTACACCTACACTGATGCTGAGGTTGTAATTGTATTTGTAAGAGCTCATCTGCAGTTTTGCTGAGGAGTAAATATAGCCCTGGCTTTCACTAAGTGTCCTTCTACAGGAATGTAAGGAGCACTGAGGGTTCATTTAGCTGAAGTGTAAAACCATTAACCCGTGTGCTTTACAGACTGGTGGGCAATGGCAGAGACCACACCACATCTCTGCAGACAGGACAACTGCAGTCCTTCTGTAAACAAAATCTGAGAGGGTCAGACACCTGGGTAACAAAGGCATGGCTCCAGTCCAATTACTTTGAAATTACATGCTATAACAGAGTGGAAGGCAATCTACTCTAGTTGAAGAACTTTTTCAACTTTTGAGTAGCAAATGTACCCAGTATTGGACAAAGCTAATGAGATCCCTTTTGACTTTTGGAACAAGTTTTCCTGTTCTCTCTTTCAACAATTGCAGATTATATTTTTTTATTATTTCAGTTATGGACTTCTCAACAAAATCAATCACTCCCAATCCTAAATGAAGTCAGTGAGAGGCTGTTATTGTTTCTGGATCTAGTGATCCATGACACTGTACACTGGGGCAACATTTTAACTGTGAGATCAAATTCTGTGCTTACTTTGACTGATTTTGCCACAAATTTAGAAAGCTCTACGGTAGATTTTCTTTGCTTTATTTCTAGCTATCTGCCATCTGTTGTGTAGCATTCCAGCATATATTGATGGTTAAAATAAAGCAGAATGCCCTTCTTTCAGCACTTCTTACTATTTCTGATATCTCAACCATGTAGAGATACATAAAATATTTATAGGAAACATCTTTTATTTTTGTTTATTTCATTGAATACGTAGAATATGTAATTTTTTTCCAATTAACTAATGAGCCTTTTACCGTGAGGATATAAATAAGAGTATAAGAGGTTTATTAGATTCCATATGCCATTTCAGTTGCAGGTTTGTCTCAAAGAAGAGCTGACCAAGAACAAGATTCAAAGTGCCAGCAAAGTGCTTGGAGAAGTTCCTAGACTAACAAATACCACTGAGGCAGGTTGTTTTCTTTAAGTCTACTTATCAAACATTTTAAAAGCTTTCCTGGGATTCAGAGTAGTGTCCAAACTCCTCAGAAAATGAAGCCCAACCAGAAACAGATTTTTCTCTGATATCTCAGCAGAACAAGCATTAACCTGTCAGTAACCTGGAGATAAGAAGGTTCACAGGAGGATGTTTTAAGTGTCTATAAATATCAGATGAGAGGGGATGAAGAGGAGGCAGCCAGACTCTCCTCCTGAATGCCCATTAGAAAGGACAACAGGCAATGAGCAGAAATTAAAATTCAGAAAACTCAATCTGAATGCAAGAAACTGTATTTTTATCATGAGGATGGTCAAACCCTGGAACCAGCTTCCCAGAGAGGATTCAGAACCTCATCAGTGGAGCTATTAAAAATCTGACTGGATATGAGCCCAGGCTGCATGCTGTAGGTGACCCTGCTGGAGCAGCAGGATTTGACTGGATGATCTCAGGAGATCTCATCCTATCTCAAATGTTCTGTGTGCAGTAGCCACTCTTTGAGTAGATGCTCAAAGTTATAGCATGTGTTGTACTACAGGAAAACTTCTGGTGTCCATGGAAGCCCTAAATCTTCTTCAGATTTTGGAAAACAAAACGAGACAAGTGGGTGGAAGAGAGTCAAAATGGTCTAACATTTCTGAAGTGGTTTTAGCTCGTGATGTAACAATATTTCATTTAATCAGGGACAGTGGAAAATTGACTGAAGCCAGAGCCTCTGAGTTTCTGGTAAATTCTGTAACCATCCAGCCATCAGTTTCAGTGACTTTTGTTTTTATCCTAAATTAAATCCAAGTCAATTCAAATTCGTAATGCCTGCCTTTTTGAGCATCAGGACATTAACCTGAGTGATGCCTCAATGCTTTCAAAGGGTTGCTTTGCACTGCTTTCTTGTCACTCCACTTGAGGATCTCTTAACAGGGTACAGGGTCACTGGCTTGCTTTCAAATGCCAGCAAATCTCAAGTATTCCAAGTGTCTGGAACATTTTCAAAAGTGATAAGGACCAATCTCAGGTCACCTCATCTTTGATAGCCAGGAACATGTGGACTAGTCACATGTCTCTAGGAGCAGCAGAGAAATCCCTCACGTTCCCAGGAAAGCAGAAAGAGACTGCATGTGTTGAGGGCTAAACCAGTATATGGGCCCTGAACACAGCTATGATTTGGGGGACTGGAACACTTCAAAAATAAGGGAAGTGCAAGGGAAGAGCAACAAGCGTGTAGGGTATAAAAAAGCTGTTCAGACACATCAGATGTTTGCTGGTAAAAAGCATAAAATTGTAGATAATTCCTGACTTAGGTGGCAGTTGAAGGGGCTTTTAAAATTACTGTGTTGGAAAGGAGTACTAACAGAAGCAATTATGCCAAATTCAGATATTTTCATCCTCTTGCATGTTAAACTATATTACTTGCTCAGAGCTCATGGATATATCAGGGGAAAAATAATATTAGATCTCCTGAATTCCATCTGGATCACCTCATCATTGTGATTGATGTAAAAGGAGCCAGGAAGTGAAATCTTGTGCTTATAGCCTGAATGATCAGAAATTGTGGAAGATTAAAGTAGCCAAGGTATCCATACTCTTGGAGTTTTCTTTAAAAAATAAGTA
The DNA here is from genome assembly GCA_013398075.1 of Notiomystis cincta. Taxonomy (NCBI): domain Eukaryota; kingdom Metazoa; phylum Chordata; class Aves; order Passeriformes; family Notiomystidae; genus Notiomystis; species Notiomystis cincta. The sequence continues at coordinate 229,567 of VZRX01007293.1, read as the reverse complement.
TTCCTTGGATTCATTTGTGGTCCCCTTTTGTGTCACCGTTGAGTGCCACACTTTCAGCATTTTCTGAGGAAATGAAAAATGGTGGGCTAATGGCACTGAGAATGAAGACAACTGTTGTGATTTTATGAAGGCTTTTCTTTTAAAAAGTATTGTAAAAGAGTATTTTAGAGAAGTGTTACAATCCCACTTTCCAGGGAGTTTTGAAACTTGAAGGCTTTATTGCAGTTCGAATGCAGTAAGAAGTCAGTTTACATGAGCTGCTGTGCTTGGCACATTGTCTGGAAAATCCAGAAGGCTGCTGGGAACACGGTGTTTGCCACACATTTCATCTTGGCCCTTGGCAGCAAGCTCCTGTGACAAAGTAACTCTGAAACTCTGAAATTCCAGAAACCACACGGAAGATACATACACATCTCCAGTATGTGGTAAGAACTCGAGTGCTACAGAAATAGAAAATACTAAAAAGTCGCAATAAAGAAAAGGTGAAAGGGCCTCCTGTTCAGCTCATCCTTTAAGCCATGTAGAGCTCATTTCAGTCAGCAGGACTTCAGCCCTTAGTCAGATAGAAGAGCTTGGATGCTTGTAGTTCAAAGGAGGATGTTGCATATAAAAGCAGTCTCAATAAAATTGTTCCTGAATTTCATTAGAGCTGAGAATAAACTGTTTAAGAATTGCTCAAAAGTCTCCCATGATTTAGGGACTATCTGGAAAAAGGACTTGAAGTGTTGCAAGTTATTTCTGTTCCTTTCCTGTAACTAATGCTGGTCACTTACCTGGTCTTTTTGACTACACCAAATTTTCAGCAAGGTGAATGGCATTCAGATGAAAGAGCTGTAAGCAGTATTGCTGATTTTATTTTTTTGCCCACCATCTGGAGAATTCATTCTGCTATCCAGTTTTCCACTCTGCAGACAATACAAAAAGACTTTCAAACAGGGTTTGGATTATGATCTGGTCAGATTTCTGATTGTCTGTGTCTAGAGAGACATAATGTTGATATTGACTGGTTAATGAGGAGTTTCTAGGCTAGGAATGAGGTGGAGACTCTTGTTTGTTCCAGAATAAGAACCAACACACCCACTCACAATCACTGATAAAAGAAATCTAACAGAATGGATGTAACTGAGGGGAAACAAAAAGATCTTTACTTTTACATGTTTGTATTATTGCAGTTTAAATACAACATACTGCACTGTAAAATAATTCTTTGTGGTGCAATTAAATGATTACTTCCTGTTTGGTTTTCACAATTTCATACTTGCATGGAGCCCTCATTGCTGTTTTCAGAAAGAGTAACTGCATCCTGAAGGCTTTCTAATCACCCAGATCCACTGTACCTGGTGATTTCAAATAAAATTGTTAGGTGATTCAGACGAGACTGGAAAATAAAGAAAGAACAAGCCACCCTTGGAACAGCATTTTACTCTCAAGTAAATGAGGTTGAGCTGTGAGACATTTGAGAGCGGGGTTTAGGTAAGGCTACCACTGAAGAAAGACAAACACTTTATAGTTTAGTTCTTAGTTTTGTACCAGGATGTGATGTGTAGAAGAATGCTAGAGGTTATTTGTTTTTAGGCGAACTGTCACAACAGTATCAGGTTGAATCTGGACGTTGAAAGCAATTTTAAAAAACAGACTAGAGCTTACAAGGAAAAATAGTGCAAACAGGCCTAGCAATTAAATAATGGGGACACAAGAAAGAATGAGCCTGGCTGTTTTACAGGGAAATAAATCAATATATGAGAAGGGAAAAAAAAATCCAGAACACTTCTGAGAAATATTTCTATATCAAGAAATATTTAAGAGGTAGAAAAACATGAACTAAGATGGCTGGGTGTGGCCCTGACTCTTGTGATGTTTATGACATTTCTGATCATCATCAGCATCAGCAATGGATGTAATTTAGAGGACTTAAAAAAAAAAACCAATAAAATATTCTTTACCACAGTTGCAAGAGCTTAAATGTATTAGGTAGCTGCCTCAGATGGGCAGAGGTAGAGACAGTGAGACATAGAGGAAGGACAGGCTGGCTGTCCTGTGATTAATGTCAGGGAGGACTTCTCTTGTTGCTGGGTGACTCGAGACAGAGTCCAGGCTGGATACATGACTCATTCTCAGGACCAAGATGAAGGTGCCTGTTTGAAGTCATTGCTGTGGGTCAGAAGTCCCTGGAACTTTGTTTGAAGTAATGTGAATGATACTGGAGGGTTTGTGTTATTTCTAGACCAGTAGCATTTAAACAAAATCTGCAGCAGGAAAAAGAAATAAAGAACCGGAGAACTGCACTGAGCAAACACAATGTGTTTAAAAGGACTTGGGGTGCCAAACATCAAGAGGAGCTCTGTAATCATCTCAGAGTGTCTCATTATGTCCCTCACCACCCTCACTGAACTGCCTCTGGCCTCAGGAAGACCAGAGGAATGTTTGGCTGCTGGCTTGCCTTCCCTTTTGATCATCATACTAAGTGATATTTCCTCATACACTGTTATGCATCCATATCTGTCAAGAGATATCTATCTCCTATCTTGCCTTAAATTAATTTCTCTGGAGTCAGGAGCAGATTCATATTGTCTGAATAATTAGCTCTACATGGTGATCTGGATCCATCACTGCTGCTCCTTGTTCCTGTAGTGTACAAGGACAGTAGTCCTTCGACGGCCAAGGCTGAGACCGTGCACAGCCAAAAGGAGAGGGAAGGAAGCTTTCCTGCTCTGAAACACAGCTCCATAACTTCTGACATGGCCAAGTCATCATGCAACACCACTCTGCTTCTTATCAGCCCACTCATGACAGATTTTTGTTATTTTCAGTGTCCCTTCATTAGGCTTAAAAATAAAATAAATATAACCCACATTAGCTCGTCTTCTTTCCATGCTTTGTAGATCAGGTCAGACAATCCACTTCATGAAAGACATTTTGTTTCAAGGTTGTTTTAGAGAGTAATGCAATTGATAAAACAAGAATAGCAGTGATAAATTTTCAGTCTTGATGAAGAGTTTTTTCTTGCATTCTCATAATTTCTATACAGCTTCCTGAAATGAAGCTGTATTTAGCTCCAGTTTCTTTTAAACTATGTTTTTGGGGGTGTGGGGATCTTTTATAATTTAAAACTGGAAATACTGAAGCATGAACTTGCCTTATTTGTTGTTTGATATAATTTGGGTTTTAGGCATGCATTCAATGCAGCAAAGACATGCCTGGAAGATGCTATCCTAAGTTTCAGAGGAATTCATCTTATGCAGTTGAGTTACCTGGCTAGCCTGCCTAAACTCCTTAAAATTGATTTGTGCTGTGAAAGAGAATCCCATTCCCAATCAGCTGTAGAACAGAGCTTTAAAGAGCAGCATTTATACTTATACAGCCAAATAATACACCTAATCAGTGCAAACACTTTAGTTTCAGGGCTGCCTGAAACACAATCAAGGTGCCATGTGGTAAATTTTTGGCTTTTCACCACCAGCAGGAACTCTTTTTGGTCAAGAATTATTGTACAGGTAAATACTAATTTGGATGACAAAAGGAAAAATGACTTAGGCACTAACTCTTTTGTGTGTAAGTATATTGTGATTATGTTATATTGAAGTAAGCCTGCTTGGAGAATTACTGCATTACCTGAAAATTCCCTGGAAAAAAATCATCCATTAAACTTTATCTTCTCTGAGGCTCCCTATTAGCTATGTTAACTGTGTGGAAGAATATGTTAAATCCAAAATATTTTCACTACTGTTATTTTAATCAAGTGAGAGACATCCCTCATGGATGCTTAACTGGGGACTTAAAAATCTGCATTTAAATTGATATTCTAAAATATACAACCCAAGAGATTGTGAGTACCTTTTCCAGTCATATTGTACATGAAAATCAAGATGCTCTAACTTATTTGTCATAACTTACTAGTTATCAGGAAGCCAAATTGAAGATTTAGATAAAAAAGAGAAAAATGAGGTTTGAGAAAATATTTTGCACTCATCTTTCCCAGCATAAATATCTGCACAAAGTATAGCAAAATGGTAAACTACTGGTTGTACAGAAATTTAACTGTCTGATATTCACCACAAACGGGTGCTGTCCTCCACTGGTCTAAACTGGCATCACTGGCCATTGAGCCAAATAGCACAAGAAAAGGCTCTGTCTCCCTGGAAATGTCTCCCTTAGCATTTTCCTGTGTTATCAAAGTGCCTTATTTTGAGGCAGTAAATGTTATCCCTTGCAGCTCTGTACTTGGATCTGCAAAGCAAACCCCATTCCCCAAGTGCTTCCGAGGGCCACTCCTGGCCTTCATCAGAGTACACATTTAAGTGGGAAGGAAATCCAATTCTACTCATCTTCCAGGGCTTTCATTAGTTAGGAGAAAACAAGTAAAAACCCAACCAAACAAAAAGCCAAACCAAACAAAAAAACCACCATAGCCCCACAGCATTAATCTGCCAAGGGGTCTGATATCTTCTCCAGCTGGTGCCTTGATCTGTCTTCCATAAAACCTTAAAATGACTCCACAGCAACATCAGGGCTTCAGTACTTTGATTATTTGCTGTGTATTGGTGATTCCATCCCACAATAAAACACGTTTGCATACCTGAGGACTGGAATGTCAGAGAACCTTCCATCATCAAACATATGCACCTAGGAACAAAAGGTAGTATGGCCCAGAAGAAGCAAGCTGTATTATGTCCAGTTAATGAAATGCATATATTAGAGTTCTTTGAGCAAACAAGCGAATAATTCACAATCTTTTAAGCTCCTTCACCTGTTCTGCTTCAAAATGTTAGGAAAATGAATTTGTAATTGGCTCTAAGACCCCTAGAAGCTTTTACAAATTTAACTGGGCATTAGAATTCAATTAAAAAACCAAAAACCAAAATACCAAGCCAAAGTAAAAAAGACATTTGCTTCCCTTGTGAAGATCTGGTTGCTTGAGCTTGATGTTTATTTATCACATCAACCAATGTACCTGTGAGTGGGTGATCACAAGAGCCCAAAAGTGTTTTCTTCTCCTCCTGTACTGCAGCCTCTGCAGCTAAAACAGAGTTGCCTTTGCATGTCCTAGGAGAGCCTGGTGATGGAAGTGTTACATTTTTATTCCTGACAGGTACAAGTGGCAGGTACACTATAAATCACTGTAATCTGTGCTGGTTTTAATTTCGGACTGCTTTGGCAATGTGCTATTACTAATCCTAGCAATTAGAATGTTCTTTCAAAGTTTTCTGGGAAGATTTACAAGTAAGGCAAAGGACAGGGTTTACACTGAGGCACATAAAAGTTGTATTGTGTGTTTGTATGACACAGATGGCATCATGTACCTGCCAATCATAGAAATTATAAAAATAAGAAAATTAGGTGTTAGGTGTTCTAGTAATAATTAGAACAAAACCAACCAAAACACAACAGTGATAAACCCCTCCCTATTGCTTTGAAGTAGTGTAATTATAACTAAGTCAATGACATAAAAGTTCAGCAATCAACCTGAGAAAACACCATGGTTTTTTTCATAGGGATTGTTAGGAAAGAGATCCAAAGGACCTCAGTAACATGTCTTTGCCTCCTTTATCTCAGTGTCCCACAATATTTGATATCATATGGTACTTTATTCCTCAGCAAAGCCCTAACTGAAGTTTTATTCCACACATTGTGGGCTAACACTGCCCCTCTAACTCAAATATATATCATTATTTAGCAACAGGTTATAAAAGTCTATAGTTTGGCTGCCTCAGTTAATGCCTTTCAGCTCTGCAGGAACAGCACCTGATCATGTCCTGCTGCTGTCAGAAAACTGTATCAGGCCTGAAAACATAGTCCTTTTTCTATAAAGAATTACTCTATTGTACATCAAGATATGAGGTTAAACCCCACCGAGTATAAACTAAAAACCCTAAAATTTCCTCTCTTATTAAGAATTAAAAATTTAAAATAACCTAAAAAAACCCCAAGAAATAAATTATTAAGGTACCCAAAGGAGTTAAAAATACCTTTGCAGCACCCAACTTTGTTTTCTGGACTCTCACTGTAGCTAGGGGTAGGATCCTCCCCTAGAGGTGCTGAATTATCCCCTAGAAAATACTTGCTGTTTGCACAGAGTGCCCTAATTTAAGCAAGTTAATTTAGGCACCCAAAGCTGTGACCCTTCCTCTAAATATGCTGTGTCTCTCACATAAATAGTTTGTTTTTAATTTAAGAGATGGTGGTGAGTGGAATCATGGTAAAAAAAAAAAAGAAAAAAAGTCTAGAAGTTGAGAAGCTATGAAAGAAATTTGATATAAATGGTGATTTGGAAGAAAAAAGACTGTTCAGAGCCCAAGCAGAGGAAGAACATCCAGGAAAGTCTTTGGTAGCTAGGCTTGCTGTGGAAAGTTTGGTTGCCCTCCAAGCACTGTTTCAGGGCAAGGTGATCAGTCCTCAGCAGCCAAGTCCTGCTCAGGCGCTGCGGCCCCCGCGGAGCTGAGAGCCAGAGAGCTCTGCACTGCTGGGGTGCCCAGTGGGGGCTGCAGCACCATCTCCCCATCCCAGCAGGGCTGCACCCCCTGGCCTCCCTGCTGCTGCACTTCTCTTCTTCCTGGGATGTGTGTTAGACCTGGCTGTGCTTTGCCTCTGGCTCCAGCACTGATAGATTTGCTATTAATGACTGCCCTCACTGCTCCCTGGATAATCTTGAAAATATTTCTGAAATGTTTTCTCTTGGTTGAAGTTATACATCACATTGGTTAACCAAAATATTTTCATTCTAAGCCTTTTTTCCCCCACTACTTATTTGCCTAGGGGAGGTTGTTTGAGTTTTTTGTTTGTTTGGGATTTATTTTTTTAAATTTTAAAATAACAAAGGCTTCATCAAAATGAGAATTTTCTTTAGAAAATGAAATATGTTCATACAAAGTAATTTTTTACCTCCTTTTTTAATCAAAACTATCTGCTGAACACCACACAGGTTGTCATAAGATTTTATTTCCCCTAATTCTTTTTTTCAAGCTAAATGTTCTGGATCAAACTATTGTTATACAACTCTAATGTACATAATGTGTGTTTTCAAGAGGTTGGGCTGGAAAACCAAGCCAGATTGGATGTGAGACTGAATCAGTCACTGTGCAGTGGTCTGTAAAGAATGTTAACATCAGTTTTACTAGCAATATGTGAACTTCAGTGTCCTATAATGATTAAAGAAAAATCCTCAGATCACAGAAAGGTTATACTTAACTGCAGGGGTGGTGATTTTTCTGGGCCATGTTATGAAAATAACAGAAATTCTTCCCCTGTTGTCTCCAAAAGTAAAATAAAAAGAGGAAAAAAAATTATTCTTTCCAATATGTGCAGGAAACAACAAATCCAGGACATGAGCATAGTTTTGACATACAATATGGAAATTTAATATTCTTTAGCTAAGCAGAAGTACAAATCCTTTTGATGTTTAAATATATGTTATTTGCAGGGGAACAATTTCACACATTTTGCCAGTATTATCACCTCTTTATAGATTATATTGCAGCAGGAAAGAAAAAAAGGGAAAGTCAAAGCTAGGGAGTATTTGAAATGGGTCATTTAGAATAGGAATCAAATGCACTGATGGTTAACATCTGAGGACACACCTATATTAGAGAAGAGATCAAGGCTGTCATGTGTTTCTTTGAGTTTAAAGGCAGTGGAAGGGGAAATTCAGTTTAATAATCTCAGAAATGTATCCAAAACTAGGAAACCCAGATATGGGAGACTTCAGGAAGAAAAGGCAGTCTGCATAGGTCTGACATGATGTTTTGTAAGGAAAATAAATTAATGGTTCAACAGAGAGACAGGTTATAAAACTCTTTTTAGTGTGGTAAAAACAATTCTCTACAGATTAGACTGCAAATGTAGAATCTTTTATAACATTTATAAATTAGGAAGTTCAATTAGCTGAAGTGCACCTCATCAGCAGGATTTTCCAAAGCATTAGTGTTGATCTGACAGTCCCACTGATGTCATTGCCCTACCTGTATTGATTTCAATACAGAAACTTTAAAGCCACTGGTGAAAATTTTTAACAAACTAAATCCTCTTAGATTTGTTATATGGCACAGTGCCTGGGAAGGGAGCGTGGCATATTGATGACTTTGGTTTGAAAGGGTGGCGAGATAACTTTTAAGCAATGCCCATCTTCAAGTGTACTATTGAAATTTCATTTTAGCTCCTTTGGCTGCAGCTAAAGAATAATTAATTTTTTTTAATAATTCCTCAAAAGAGAATCTTTTCCAGTACTCATAGTTTGTTCTCACTCTCTTCCTTAACGTCGATCTCCATGTGCTCGTGTGTACTGAGGCTCCATATTTCAGAGGCAGGAGAAAGCAATTGATAAAGTGCTGAAATATCTTTTCTCTGAATATTAAAAGTCAAAGAAAATAGTTGTCAGGCCACCAGGCCACTCCTGACAGGGGATGATCAAGCATAGAGGAGAATGATGAGCCTGTAGGCATTAGGCTACAAGCCAGGATTTTGAGACCCTCCAAATCTTTTATTGTCCCTTTAAAAACTAACTAGTAAACTTTGAAGGTGGATTCCTGTCCTTGTGGGTCACAGCTGTACAGCTGTGGCTTACTCACTCCACTGATCCCTGCCACTGATTCTATCCATCCTGACTGATGACTTGGAAGTGAAGATCAGCCATCCCCCCTGATTAATTCCCTGCAGCAACCACACTCCATTCAAATTACTGCATAGTTGAGAAGAAGAAACATGGAACGATTTTATACCAGAAATCAGAGGGTGGAAAATTGCTTTGGAAGGCTGAGAATGGTTTCTTGGAGTCTCTGTTTGCAGTTAATATCATTCACATTTAGTAACATAGTGACTTTGGGATCTGAGGAGGATGGAAATGCAAATTACAAACTGGACCCAAGAAATTTGTGGCTTAGAATGGCTCATTTTTGTACCAGTCACTGACTAACACTTTAAAGCCAGAGTGGTGACATCTCCAGGCTCCCTGGGCCTGTGCAACTTGTAAAACATTGTCAGTTTAAACCCAGGATTTCTTAAATAAAATGTATTTATTCCATTTACTCCAGCAGCAGAGACTTCTGTAGCAGCACATTTAAAAACCACAGAAGCATAGAAGTTAGATGTCTTGCAAGTTGTCTCACCCTGTGCTGAAAATCCATCACATCTAACAGGTCAGTGCTTGGGTAGGCACCTCCAAGAAGTGTCCATTATCAATTCATCACCTTTTCCAGGATCAGTGAATCCAGTGTGTGGGACCTGGGAGTGCAGGGAACACTGTTTTGGAGTAACATATCAGTCTGTTGTCCTGTTCCTCTGTGGCCAGAGCATCTATGTTGCCTTCATAAGAGCTACTTTATAAAAATTCTCAAAGACATAAACTAATGAATAAATTTATCACTTTCATCCTCAAAGTGTACTACTTCTCCCAGCTTTCAAAGCCAGGCACTTTTTAATTTTAGTTTGTTTTTTTTTCTTTGAACCTCCCTCCTTTCCATCACCCGTTATTTCACATCACATGACCAAGTAGTCCTTGCAGTCTCTCACATTTTTTTCAGATCTGTGCACTCCCCCATATCTTGGTGTGCTTTCCCTACTTCATGTCTATCTGTTTAAATAAAGCAAAGGAAAACTGTCTTTCTCACAGGAAAATGGCAAGCTTGGGCAGACAACTTGGACAAAGAAGAAATGTGTGTGAATGAGTAGGGAAAAGCCCTGCAGTGTCATGGAGAGAGTCAGGCAGGAGAGAAAGGAGTAATCTGTGCCCCAGGACTGACCTCAACAGAACAGATTATCCTTTTCCAATTTAGATACTTCTGTACTGAAAGTGCTGATGGCTGGTCATGTGGATACTCCCAGCATTTTCACCTGGACTGCCTGTAAAGGATATAATCACTTATGTAAGGAAGGACGTCCTAAGAGAGGCTCCGAGACTGTGCATCTCTCCAGCTCCAGTGTTAGCTACCCTTGTGACATCTTTCTATTGCATTACATTAAAAAAAATAAAAATAGAGTTTTCTGTTTAGTACAGAATTTTAATTTGTGTCTTGCTGGGAATTGTGCTGCCTGCAGAATCCCTTTCATTCCCTGTCCCAAGACTATTTAGTGATGTTGATGTGCTTTATTGAATAGCAGCTTTGTTCCAAAGGCTTCACTTTGAAAGAGTATGAAATGATCCCTCCTATTCATTTGTAAAACAGTTGGTGATGAGAGTTATTGTATGTGGTTAGTCTTATTGTTGATTTTTAAATCTGGATACCAATTGTCTACAAAGATGTACATTTTGTTGGTTTCTAGCCTGCTTGCCCACATACCTTTCATTCCTCCCAGTAGTTTTTGAAGCCATTGCATTCTCGTTATAATTCAGGGAGCTGAAAGATCTTGAATTCCCAGTATCCTTGTGAGTATGAATAGCAGGCTGAGTGGACAGATACAAGCAGTAATAATGCTACAGGTGAAAAAGCAAGAACTCTGCCCCTTGCCCATTCAGAGAGGCCAGCCCTGGGACATCTTTGGCTTGCCAGGCTCTAAAAACAGAGTTCACAGGCAGGAGTGGATTAGAACAGGCTGCAAAAGAAAGCTGTGCTTGGGAACATGGGAGTGCTATAAAAGACGTGGAGTTTGGCTACCTGTATTCGAGTCTTTACTGTCCCACTGCTCAGGAAATGCTGCCCATCCACATTTAGTGTTGGAATGTATTTCAGTTGGTGCTCAATAAATTTATCACTTTTTATGTCTGGATATGTAGAAAATGTGGCATTTTGAGCTCTAATCAAATGAGAGAAAACAGGGGTATAAGTAGGTCAAGAGGCCACAGGAATATTGGTTCTAACTGTTGTAATTTATCTGTGGGACCAATCTGCTGCTGAAACTTTAAGGACCTCTGTTCTCTACACCACCATTCTGGTGACAGAAAAGCAAACAATGCAAAGTGCATAGTCATGAGGCAGGGAGAGAAGTGGTTGTATTTTTTTGCTCATCATCACTGCAGAGCCGCCTTATAAATCTAACAAGAAGGAAACCTTTTCTTTTTATGTATCAGGGCCTTCTTTTTAATATCAGGGCCCTTCTGATATTCATGAACAGTACAGATTTTATCCCACAAATGTAGTTTGTGTTAAATGTGTCCCCATGATTGTACTTGGCGAGCTTTGGCATATTATTTTACTATTTGTTGATCTCTGCTGCTATATTCCTCAGCTCCATCTTGGAATGTGTGCCCCATATTAGCAGGCAAATGAAATACTTACTCTAGTTAAGTGTAAACAAATTATTCCTTCCTGACTGTGAAAGCTGTGAAGGAACCTGGAATGCAGTATGTAATTAAAAATACATGTTTTAGATAAACATAGTGGCTCAGTGTTTTTACTGTGTTCGTCATCTCAAATGTGCCATCTGTGGATGATGAGTGAGGGAACTATTTATAGAAGTGGGCTCACAGTGTACAGACTTCCTTAATTTTATGGGACTACAAATGCATTGACATTTCCTGGTGGCTTAAAAGAGGCAGCAAATTACACTTTGCTGGTAAGTGCCCTGTTAACCAATGCCTTAGGAAAAGTGAGATTTTCTTTTCAACCTATTGAAGGTTAAGGGGAAGAATAAAGGAATAAAATACCCAGATTTCTCAGAGCCTGTGAGCAGAGCCAGAGTAGGAGATTCAGATTGTGAAGAGATAAAGATTTTCTGTGCGCTTATTCTTCTTTTTTATTTTTGCTTTCCAAAAATATTTCTTCAGAAAAAGAATTAATTTTAAGCACAAAAGGTCTTGGCTGTACAGAATGAGAACTCAAGCAGAATTGAATAAATATTACTACATAAACCCAGAACTACAAATTAAACAAATTAGGTCTTTGGGACACAGAAATGAAAAAAAAAAAAGTACTTCTGATCTTTATACAGGTCAACACATTTCAATGCTGAGGAATCACAACAAAGTGCAAAGAGAAAAGTGGAGATAAAGACCCCTCTGCAGAAATTCTTCAGTCTGGTATTGAAATATTAATTACCTTCAACCAAGTAAAATGAAGCTTGAGAACTACCCACATACAAACAAACAAACAAAAAGTGAATTCAGACTGAATGATGATTCCTTTTCAACAGGCAGTGTTTTTTCACTTGAACACATTGAATGGGTAATGGACTGGGACTATTTGTGATAGGTTATGAGAGGAATGTTTGTTGGATGGCCTGAAATTACTGCCTTTTATGCACATTAGGGTGTTTAGCATGTCTTTTTTTATCATTCAAGATTTTTGTGTAGATGCCTATCTGGTTATCATCCTCCTGATCATGTATCCTGTGTTGTGGAATCAGCAGCTAAGTGGTCAAGAATGAAAAATAATCCTCACACAAGCTGAAGCATGAAACGAGCTAAGTGCTGCTTGCATGGGGTTTTTGTGGTTTGTGAGTTAGTGGGAAGGGGAGGGGAATGAGCAGCTATGGGTGTAACAGTGGCTTAGCCCATCTCTGGAGGGGCCATTTGGTGTCCTGGCCTTGCCAAACAGGCAGGCGATCATCTGAGGAGCTGTTTGAGAACCAGGTATAAACCAGCAGTACGGCTCTGGCATTAATGGCGAGCTGCCACGTACATCTGGCTTTTGAGAATATTAGTTCAGTTCTGAAAACTGTTATAAAGTGTAAAAAAAGTCACTTGTCTAGGGAAAATAGATACAATTTCCTTAAAATTTCTTTAAGCTGTCTGGTATTTGCTATAATCTTAAGTCTTAGCAAGTGTACTTGCTATGTTCTATGGCAATGAATTTCTTTCTTTCTGGCTAGTTTCTAAATTTCTGGTGCAAGCAAAATTCCTGCTAGATTCAATGAAGAGCAAAGAAATCAGCTGGCTGACTAAAAGACTCAGAATAAAAAACCAAAATAAATTGTAGATACTAATCATGGAAGACACTGGACCATTTATCTACATTTTTTATACCTGTACTGAAGACAACAATTAATTTCCAAAATTAGGATCCATCAGTGAGAAGTTAATGTTTGATATCACCCTTGCCTGTGAAGTTAAATATTTTGGGTTTGGATAGAGTTTTCAGTTATGTATATTCTTGATAAAAACCCAAAGTCCTGTCTGCTTTTATAAACTACCTACTTATCCTTGTGGCTCTTTTACCAATTCCTTAGTTCACAGAGATATTCCTTTGAAGGAAACTTATCAAAATAAATGTCCAAAGTTAAGGTCCAGCCTGAGGTTTCCTTTTTTAATTAATATTAATAATTGTGAATACTGATTTTTTGCTCTCCTGTTTTTTATTGATGATGTTAGTTTGATTCTAAATTCAAGGCAACAACTTAATATCTATCTAGAAATGACAGGCTGTGAACTCAGCTGAACTCAGAAAGGTCAGAGTTAGGTAGAACCACGTTCACCTTGGTGCTGTATCTAAGATCCAGATTGCCTTCATACACCTTTAGAGGCAGTCATGAGATTGGGACCTTTGCATGGAAATAAAAATAGAGCAATAAATAATAACAGATTTATTGCTTTATATACAGCTACAGCTTAGAGCTGTTAAAAATTTATACCATTTGCTATTTTTAAAGCCCTGTACTTAATAACTGGTTGTAAAAATTGAAAAAAAAAATGTTGACTGAAAAGTCTAGGAAAATAATATTGGCATGCTAAAGAAATTAAAGTTGTCATTTAAGGGCCAATATAACTGAATATAAAATTTTGAATTATAGCCAAGAAACACTGTATTTGTTAACACATCTGTGCCACGTGTCTGACTTTAGTCTTGATCTTCAATTCCCTCCTGTTTCACATGCACTTTTCCAACACCTCCTGAGCCCTGTAGGGTCAGATGTTTTAGGAGCAGGCTGCACTGGATTTTCAAAGAAACACAGCTGTGGCTTCCTGCACTGACTATTTTTGCTCCTAGTACCTTTTTTCCAGGTTTCACAATGGAAAAGAGCTGGAAGGCTTCGTTTTGCCTGTCCTGTCCACAGCTGGAACAGCAGGTCACGTCCCCATCGGTGGCATCGCTCGCCAGGGGTGAGTGGCACCACGAGCCACTGGGGGTCCCTTCCACATCTCTGGCTGCACAGCCTGGCAGTCTGAGGGCTGAGAAATGAAAACTATGCAGATTGACCAGGGGTTCAGTTTTGTACCCTTCAGGCTGCCACCTTGAGAGAGTTAGCACGGCTTTTTCAGGACTTCTAGGAGATAAACACTACAGACACAACAGTTATTTGTTTGAGCTGCTTGCTAGCACTGTGTAGAAGCTGGTCTGCAGAAACAAACCCAGTGTGAGACCTTTTGTGCTACAGAAGAGGAGGACCCATGCATGCATGGACAAAAGCCACTTCTGGGCACTCAGTTGCCTGCTGTGGCTTGTGTTACAGCCTTCTACCCGACAGCTTTTCTGAGGGGATTCTTCTGATGGATAAAACAGCAGAATTGGACTAATATGGGCTCTTGCAGAGATTTCCTCCCTGCCACCGTCTCTTGTGCAATGTAACTTTGTCCCATTTCATGGATGGAGGGGAAAAAAAGATTTCTGGTTTTCTCCTGTTCCAGAAAGCTTTGGCAAGTGCAGTTCCTACAGCAGTGGCAGTGGCAGCTGCTTTGTATTTCTGTGTGATTCAGTGATGCATATACACAAAGGGAGCAGCCTTTTGATAATCTGTATTTCAATAACCCGGCTGCAACGCACTGGTTTAAATCTAGGGAAGAATAGGCTGGGATGCTCAGTGATAACAGTTCAATTAGTCCTGTGCTCTCATCAGAGACTGGTAATTTTCTGCCATGACCTCAGTGGTTTGTGTAGCAGCAAGTAAGCTCATCTCAGGTATGGAGGAACAAGAAACTTGGGCTGCAGGAAGAGAAGGTAGAAAGGATGCTGGATGGAAATTGCTTGGTGTGTAGCTGCAAGAGCAAGCACCCACCTATCTTCCCTTTATTCCTAAATTTCATCCTGAAAAATTCCGCCATCATCCTTGGGCTCTCAAGAGCCCTTTCTGTCCTGGCTTTCCTATGACCCTCTATACTGGAGACTCCTTAAGTGATCAGTTTGGATTTCATCCCTGAGTAGGTGAGTCTCTGCTAAGTAATGTGAGGAGGTCATGCTGTGGGGTCTCCCAGCTGCAGTTGATTTGGAACTGGGAGATCACAGTGGCAAAAGAAACAGAGTTGTAATAGTGCAAAGTACACACCGAAGCTGACATGCTGAAACAATGAGAGTGAGTTACAGACACCTGGCTTTCCCTCCTCAGCATGAGCAAACTGGTTTGCTGCACATTTAGAATAAAGGATTTAATTATAAAAAGTTAGCTGTAAGCCTGACTCAGCCCAGGAGCAATGAATCTGAGAAATTTATTCAGTACTTCTGAAATATTGATGTCATGGCATGTATAAAGCAGAAGTTTATGCTCTTTATTTTTCAATTTCTTTTTCCTGAGTCATCATCTTCCTTTGCAGTCAGTGCAGAGACAGCAGCAGGTATCAATCAATGCATTATGATTCTGGCCCTATTCTAATACCTCTAAAATGAAAGGTCTGTGTTTCACTCACAGCTACATGGCACTCTGAGTCATAGGTATGTGGATGTCCCCC
Organism: Notiomystis cincta; assembly: GCA_013398075.1. NCBI lineage: Eukaryota > Metazoa > Chordata > Aves > Passeriformes > Notiomystidae > Notiomystis > Notiomystis cincta. Next base: position 214,044 of record VZRX01007293.1, on the reverse strand, counting down.
AGGACAGATGTTCCCAACAGGTCACCCACAGCCAGCTCCAGCAGTGTTTCAGCCATATGGAAAGCCAGGAACTTTGGCCTCGAGCCTGTTCATAATATACAATGTTGTTGTTCTGCTCACCGAAATTAAAGAGTTATGAGGAGAGGGAAAAACAAAGTGCCAAACCCAATAGTCTAGGTTTTAATTTTAGTAATTGGAACTGACTGTAAAACACAGGGTGGGAGTTTCCTTTTCCTTTTTACATAATGTTCACAGTCCTAATGTCATATAGACACCTTTTTCATAATGTCTCCCTCCTCAAGAGCTGAAAAATGTTGAAAAAGAATCAGTGGAAAGTATTTGCCCTATTTTTTCTAATGTGAGAGTAAACCAAAATTCTTTGTTGTGATCTTATGACATACAAGTTCCTAGGGGGTACACAGATATTGGGATCAAGGTTGGAGAGCAGTGGAAATCTCAGCTGATCAATGATCTTTAGGGCTTCACTGACTCTTGGTTGAATGTCCCTTCATTTAAAAGTCCCTTGAGATGAAAAAGAGAAATAAATTTGCATCCAATAATGCTGATATGTAGTTTTAATATTTATTTCCAGATAAGCATAAAGTTTGTTTTTCATTTTATGCTTAGTGAAAAGAGATAAATATGTACATTTTTATAGAGAGGAAATAGGCAACATAAAATGCATCTGGAAACAGGCACTTTTATGACATGCAATTAGCATCTTTCTGTTTCATTACTTGTGTTATTTTAATTGGTTGTGAAACTGCAGCTCTGAGTTTTTGTCAAGAGAAAAATCAAGAGGTTGTTTTACAATTTTAATGAAGTTCAGGAATTTGCATGCATAGTTTTGACCAGGAGCACAAATTCAAGTCCAAAACTTCCCATTCCTTGAGGGTGACCTACCATGAAGTAAAGGGTGATACCTACTTACTGATCATCACTCCGAGGTCCTGGCTCCTGTATTCTTTTATTACTGGGCAAAACCTCATCCCAGTTCACAGACTAAAGACAGCAGTACTCAAGTGTGTAAATGAAAATATTTCTCAGCTCAGAAACTTTGGGTCTTTAAGCACAAGAAAGGCCACTGTGGTACAAAGAGGTCAAGTTTTATTGGAGGCTCACAGGGGATTTCCAGACAGGTTGAAGGCTTATTTTAAAGCCAAATGCTCTGCATCAGAAATCATCTCAGTGTATGAATATGGGTGAAGTGAGGATTGGGGTTTCCCTCCCAGAGCAGGATTAGGCAGTGACCTTGTACATTAGAGACAAAATTATGGCTAGGGAGCCCTTGCTGTAATTAAATCATTTCACACTCCTAGATTTAGTACTCTGGGGCTGAACTAGCTGCATTCTTCAGCTCTTCAGGCAATCAGCTCGAGTCTTCCATGCTTGAGATTTTATTTACTTACTTGTATTCTTTTTACTCTTGTTACTGCTGTTGTTGTACAGTTACATACCTGTATGACTAATAAACTCATTATGAAGATCCTTACCTCTGTTACAACATCAAAAATATTTTACCAGGTGTCTGGACCCACTGGAGTTCATACAGAGACAGATGAGTCCAAACACACTCATGCTTTCAGAAATGTTGAGAAATGCTATTCTAGCACCTTCCTTCATTGTTATCTTCTTTTCTTTCATCTCCCAATTTCATTCTGACTTCTTATCTTCCCAGCATTTCTGTTCCATTAAGTCTATTGTTTACAATCTTCTTTTTATTCCTTTTTTTTCTTTACTTATGCCACTCTTTCTCTTATCTGCTCTGGTTTATAATAGTCACAGCTGAGAATTGTCACATAACCAGTATCTTCCTCCTATTCATCTGTGTAACTCCTTTTCTGTAGGGACCATTCTTGGATTACCCAAGGACCATACTTGTTTAGTTATAAAATAAAAGATAGGAAAAATTATATGTGAATTTTTCTTTTTTTTTCTCACAGCTACTGGAGTTCATCTCCAGGCTGTGCAGGACAGGATTCACCAGTGGCTGCAATTCTTCAGTCCCTGCATCTACAGCCTGCTTCCATTCCCACTCTGCTCTCATCTACCTCTGCTGCTTCCCTGCCCTTCTATTTCATCTCCTGTTCATGTTTTCTCCTGCAGTTCCACATCTCTGTTGTTCAATTATTTCTCCTCTTCTGCTGCTTTCTGCCTCCTGTTTGTAATCCCAATCTCTTCCCAGTTTCTCTGCATCCTTGCCCTGTTGTGCCCCTGCAAGCTCCCTCGCTACTGTGCTCCTTCTCTTGTGCAAGACCTGGGCATCGCCACGGGGGGATTTCTGCTCTGCAGTCTGTGTTCAGCCCAGCATCAAGTCACACACAGGACTGGACAGGAACTTGTCCTGCACTCAGGAGGGCTGGAACCAGGGCACAGAGGCTCAATTTCCCATGTCTTTCTGCACACTTGGCAGGGAAAGAAAGTAAAGTAAAGGGAGTGAGAGCAGAACCACAGTTTGAAACAGCCCTGGGTCCTTCAGAGTCTTTCTGAGGCTCTGCCACTGAGCTCCCTCCCTTGTGAAAGAAAGAGAAAGCCCTGCTCTGTCCCTGCAGACCCAGGTAGGAACATTTCACTGCAGACAGGCTCTCTGAGCTTTTAACAAGTTTTGATCGTGTCTGTGCACAGAGAGATTTTTCAAAGCCTTTAACCAAATGTGGAAGAAATTTCCTGGGAGCTGTAAGATGCATATCACTGCCATATGCATAGGAGAGCAAGGGAAAAGAGGGAAGCAGCTCTGCTGAATTTCAAGTGACATCTTCAAAGGACCTCCCTATGAAATGATTGTTAGGGCATATTTCAAATGGGCAAACCAAGTATATTTCCCCCTTCTTGTTCTCTGAAGTAGCCAGGGTATGTTTTGCACTGTTTTCCAGAACTACTCACCTTTTCTCTCTGCTTCCCTGAGGTTAGCTGAGAATTAGAAAAGGGTGCACGTGGGAGTGCTGGTATGTCTGACACATCCATGCACTTTGTGGAATAAAGTTTGGTCAGTTAGCATTGTCCTTCAAAGACTGTAGATGAAACATCACATGATTAAAGATAGAAAAGCAATGCCTGAAGGCAAAGTAACCAATTTTGTCCAAAGTGACATCAGGGAATTTCCTGACTGTTCCTCACTCATCAAAAAGACCTCAGGAATCATCTGTAGTAGGGACTCTGAGATTGCTGCAAAACAGGATCGCTTGAGCCATAATCCAGGAATCTGAGAAATTCATCCTACTCTCATCTCAGTGACTGATTTTTATGTGATGTGACACATTTCCTTAGTGCTGAATGATGAAATTACCTTCATGCAACCATCTGTAGGAAAAAAACCCAGACAATTCAACTGCACAAAGCACTGAGCAGGAGCAGGGAGAATTAAAAATTCATCTCTTTGTGCAAAGTACCAGGAAAAGTTTAAATTAAGAGCTATCACTTTGGTAGGGGAATAGGGAAAACCACTCCACTACTCCCCTGCCCTGGAACACACCCATCATTCCCTCAGCAGGGTAATTTTTCAACATTGTAGGAACATAGAAAGTTAAATGTTCTTGAAACAGAATGCAAGATCAACAGCTTCCAGCCCCAAACTGGCTATGTCCTGCTGCTGGGTAATGCAGAAACCTCAGTACCAATCACATTGCTCTGATGCTGCTGGGAGAGGAAGGAGAAGACTGAGCATGGCAATGATGCTGGTATTTGCATTCACTTTCCTCCAAGGAATCCACCTTTGAAATGGAGCTATTCATGCTCATAGAGACATTTGAGAGGCAGCAAACATGAGAAAAAATTGATTTTGTCTCAGTAAATGTTTTTAGTCCATGGTTAGATCTGTCTGTGAAGGTAAATAAAGTAGTGAGGCTCCATGAGAGCACTGCTGTGATCTGAATTTAACTTTCACCTGAGCAAATGCAGTTCAAATCAGTTACAAAAATATTGGCTACACAAAACCACTATAAATTTTTCACAGGAAATATGACAATTGCTGCATCATGGAAAGTCAGTGTTTCAAAGCTATTACAGAAAAATGCTCATAAATGTATTGGGGTCTTAAGAAATATGTTTATTATTCAGAGGGTTTTACTTTGATTTTAAAATTTCACTTTTTTAATTAAAGTAATTTTTAAATGCAGTTTAAAAATATTTTATTCCAGACATTTAAATATTTCATAAGCATCCATCTGAGGTTGTTTTTAATAGCATTTCTAATTAGCTTTGTCAGAAGTGCATTCTGGTAAATGTTTAATCAGCTCCTAATAAAATTAATAAGAAATTTTTATTCTCTACCACTAAGACCACATTAACTTCAAGAAATAATTTAATTATGAGGTATTTTAAATAAAATGTGAAATAAGTATAGATTATTTTTATAGTTTATGTATTCTGCAGGCTCAGGGACATACATGTAGTGTGGGAAACTATGGAAAAGAATCTTTGTGCCCTCAGCAGAAAGCTATCTAGGAAAATTGATGTGGCCTCAGCAATTGTATTGACATCAAATAGGACAAAAATGAAATCACAACCCAAATAGTTTTCTGTAAATGTGATGAAATTACCTCATTTTCAGCCACAAGCAGTTAAACCCATTCTGATTAGTATCACTATTCACAGAGCTCTGCTGTATTTTGGAACTTTTGAAGTGATCCTAGGAGACAGGACCATGCTCAGGAGTGGTTCCTGTCAGGTAAGCTGATGTCGAGTGCTCTCTCTGGAGCCCTCAGCTGGTCCCTGCAGAGCTGAGAGCCCTCTTGCTCTGTGTCCCTGTGTGGCAGAACATCCCTGAGGCTGCCCCAGGGGTACCAGGTACCTCTGCACTGCCAGCAGCGTGGACAGAGCTGAGTCTCACATCTCAGCTGCTCCCCACTTGGCTCACAGGGCTTGTGAAGCCAGACAATGACACGTTTTGTACGTTTCCCTTCTGCCAAGACTTCAACCAGCAGGCTCATTTTGCTCTTTACAAAACAGATTTACCAAGGGCAGTGCCTGAGCTGGCCCCAGATTTAGGCATTATAAAAGTGTAGATGCTTTGCTTAACAGCATGGAGCAACAGGCCTCCACAATCTCTGAGCATTGTCCTCTCTGATCAGAGTGGATAAACACCGAGGAGATTTTAAAAGGGATTATCTTAGGGTGGAGAAGGAGACACAAAAGAGCTCGAAAATTTGTTTTTATGGCTATGGTAGTTATTACAAATAGGTGGAATCTGAGTTAGGCACAGGGATGATCCTTGCAAAATGATGGAAAAACAGAAAGTGGCATGATTTTGATTTCTTCAATTTTAACAGCATTTTCCTCTTCATTTGCTTTATACTTTCATGACTGTACCAGACCTGCTCGGACCTGAGTCATTTTAATGAGGTTTACAATGATTGTTTTCTGCTCTTCTAATATCTCCAGCTAAGTCACTAAATTAGAGCAGTGCATTCTCACAGATGTGAGCTGAAGAAAAGGAGGAAAAAGATACTGGGCAGTATCTCACCCCTCCAAAGAAGGCACAGCCCCTCACTTTCCATGGTGAGCACTGTGCAAAGCCTGTTTCTGTAGGGAAACAAAAATTACTTTACAACCTATCTTGCACCCAGCATGTGTCCCATGTTCTGAAACTGGACTGTGTACTACTCTTGGAACTAGATTTATTTTTATGATCTCAAAACTATGCTTCCATTTTGATTTTTTGGCCTATGCAGCGAAATCTCTTAAAATCCAGATGTGATATGTTGCTTGGTCATAACAGTGTAAAAGATACTTAAATGACTTTTTAGAAAATGGAAATGATGGCTTGGTGGCTCTTTATTATGAAGAGTAATTTTACTTCCACTCAGATGATTCTCTTAATATTATGCAAAGCCAGATTTGTCTAATACAAATTAGCCATTTAAATGAACTGACACTTGAAACCTTGCAATTATTCTGAAAACAAAATTTCCATGGACACCAGGGCTTGTTTCCTTGTTTTGAACTAAATATTTTCTGATTCAGTCCCATATAAATAAATCATTGATTGTCTGAAAACTAATGCTTGCTGAAAATACCTCCGGAAACCCAGGCTGATGGCAGTATAAAGAACAGTTTAAATTGTTCCAATTCCATTTAAATTGGAGTCTGGAAATGTGCTTCTCAACCACAAATACAGTGGATCTGTCTGCCTTGGTGTCTTTTAGATAAATATACTTTGTTTTGATCCAGAACAACAGTGCCCTTTAGTTGGCATTTGGATTTATGATCAAGGAGTATTATAGCACAGTACATAAATCCTACACCATGTCTACTTTCTTATTAAGAGTCTCTGATCTTATTTTATTTGTTTGGTTTCATTTGCTGCTCTACCTGCTTATATGTAGTGTCCAGAAAACAGAGCAAGAGTGAGTAATTGCTGGACTCTCCCATCCAGGGCCAAGACCTACTGCTGTGCACATTTCTCAGTCTGAAGCACTAATCCTCTTGGGGTTTTGTGAGTCACAGGCAGGAGCTCCACCACATAAATCCCTCCATGTGCATTCCCCATCAGCTGACAAGAGCTGTCCTCAGCTTTTCACAGAAGGACCTCTATTTTTCCTTGAGTACAGTGAAGGGTAAATTGAAATACAGATGGTAAAAACCCAACCTTGCAGGCTCTCTGCCTTGGGTGCTTTTAGTGGTGATGCAGCAGTGTGCTGTGGTTTGGATTCAGCAGTCCTCCAGACAAGTTTACTGACCCCTAAGACAACTGTATTTTCATTGTTTTTTGAAGAATATTGATTTGGTTATGTGTTAAGTTCTCATGCCTCTCACTGGACTCAGTACAAGACTATTCCCAGATTTCAGACTGACTTTTCCAGGGTGAGGAAGAGAAACTTGCCAGGTATCATCACATTTCCTGTGATATACACTCTGGTGGGAGCCCCACAGTTCCTGTGTTCAACTGCAGAGGGGTGTTTTAAAGTAATGTTTCATAAAAATTTTGTATGAAAAATATTGGGTGAGGAATTTTGGTGCAATATAAGAGACAGCCACTACAGAGTTGCTAGAAGCTGCAAAAATATTTGCCTTATATGCCACTTCCTTCTGTGGGAGTTCTCTGTAACAAAGTGGTGTTATTCTGCAATGCCCACATCTACAAAACTTGAAGATGTCCCCTGCTGAGGCTACAGGTTTTACTTTATCCTTGTTAGACTGTGACAGGTTGGAGCATGGCTGGTCAGCTCAAACCAGGTTAAACATGTCTGTGGTCCTGCAGTGGCCTCAGATCCTGGCAGGTTTGCAGAGAAACTCAATATTTTCTTCTGCTCAAGTAAAGAATAAAAAAAGCGACAACCAACCACCCCCACTCCCCCCAACCCCAAAATACTCCACTTCTAAGCTGACTATTTTTCTAGTCTGCAAGAGAACAAGGGAATGAGGGCTTCCTAATTTGTATTGCAGCAGGAGGAGTCTGCCCTCCACATCTTGCTCAAAATCCTTTCTGACATTGCTTTGTGGAAGTGTTTGCCTTCCTCCCCCACAGACACATATAACTAAGATGTAAGGTGCTGGAAGATTACATGGCAGAATGTGTGGTTTTTATTATTATTTTTATACACACACATACCAAAGTACCAAAACCAAGAGTGATGATATTACAGTTTCTATTGCCAGAGCAGCCAAATTACAGCACCAGCCCTACCCCCTTTATACATACACACACACACACACACACAAATATATATATATATATAATATATGTATTTCAGTGTATATATACACACATATACAGTGAGTGATGGTCTATGCCCTGATGATGTAAGGCAGGCAGGCAGACTCTGGGAGGCATGTGTCAGGAAAAGGATAAACATCATTATCTCTGCTTTACAGTCACTGTGACTCCAGCTCTGGAGAAGATATATGTGGCTTCTAAGTCTGTCTCAATACATGAAGGCACACAAATATATCCCTGATTTTTAAGGAGCTGATTAAGCCTCACTGCAAATTCTATTAATGCATACTTAAGTGATTAAATGATTTTATAAATTATGTTTATAATTATGTTTATGGCCAAAGCCAGGTGTGAATTTGGGTACAGACAAGGTCCAGGTTGGATACAAACATTTGCACATAGCCCTTCAACCACCCTTCCTCTCCATCCTGGTATTCCCCATGACATGAAATATGTGAATGGTCCATAAGTGCCCAATGCTTGTTTAGTTTGCTGTGTGCATGACTGCATCCTTTGATGTGAGTATTGAATTTACATCTCTCAGCACAGACAGAGGCTGGCTGCTGAGCCACTTCAGAGATCTGCTACAATACCTTTGTGTTACCTTTTCGTTAGCAGCTGACAATTAACACCTTTTCCATGATTAGATGGCAACAATATGGCTGGATGCTATTACAGAATTTCTTCAAGGGTGACAAAAATAATTTGATAACAGGCTTTTTCTTCATCAGTCATGTTTTTCCTCTGGGCTGTTGGAGCTCTGAGGGCACAATAAGCTTTAGTGGCCCTAATCAGTCTGACACAGGATCTCTTCCATACTGCTCACAGGCCCAGGGCCTGGTCCTTCAGCCTCTGTCCAAGCCATGCTGGGGACAGTCCTGCTCTCCAGCTCAGCCATGCCTGCTCCTGACCACTGTTTCCCTTGACCCAAGGCCCAGCTTGCAAACTGACTTCCTGGGTTAGCCTTGGACCTGCCTCATCCCCAAGCACTTCCCTGGTGGTCTGTGAACTTAGTTGGAGCCAACAACCATCTGGGTGTGCCCAGAGCACACAGCATTGAGGACTGATTAGAGTATGCAGTCTGCCACAAGCAGAAGTGGTGCTCATTTACCCAGTGTGGACAAGATCTGGGAGAGACTGTTTGAGGCAGCAGGACCAGGTGACTAGGCAGAAGAATTCACCAGTGCCAGTTCTCCCAGCATGTCCCCATGCTCCCACCTTCTGTGATGCTGGCAGGGACAATCTGCCTGCTATAATTTCAAAGCAAAAAGGTAATACCAGTTTGTTTCTCACTTTCTATGTCTATCCCCAGTATCAAGGTTAGCTTTAGCACAAAAGTACTGTCCCTTTACTGGGGACTATTTTAAGGATTTTTTTTTCTTTTTTGACTACTTAAATTTCAAAGTTGCCCCATATTTTCAGGTCTGGATGCAAACACATGCTGCATTTGCTGCAGTGTGGTGCTATACCTTTCATTTTACTCCCTGTGTTGTTAATGAGGAAAGACATTAGCAGTCAGCTTTGACTTTTACAATCCTCCAGCTCAGAGCTCATCCTGTGAAATGCTGAGAGTCCCTGGAAGGAGATACCATCCCTGGCTGACCGTGGCTCCAGAGAGAATCAACCACCAGTGGGATCTACTCACATGCTTGAGGAGTCCCTGCTAGGATCATGCTCCTGGAGAATTCCCAGTTCTTCAGCAGATGGAAAAGACCAAGGAGGATATTACAGATGATGGAAGGAGAATTCAGGAAAAACACAAATGTTCTTTGAAAACAAGCTTTTCTAATTAATGCTACATGTGCAGTGTTCCAGCTGCATGTTTCTATTTTTCCCTTGGCTATCCACAAAATCTAAAAATAGGAGTTGACTATTCTGCAGCTATTTGGGGGAAATTAGGCATATAAGTCCTGAACAGATGCACATTATTTTGATAGGTGGGGCTTTCATCTGCCAAATAGCTCTGTTTTCCTAATTAATTTTATCCTCTCTGGATTTTTAAAAAAAGTTATGAAAGGGAGGTTTTATGGTAGTAACAAAGTCTGACCTGAGCATAGGCAGGCACCAAGCAGGATTTCTACCTATCACCCTGATGTCATTACAAACTTTTTTCACTCTCACCTGCGTTATTGCTGCACTGGTTTCTAAAACTACTCACATAATGAAAGCTCCCCAGGAGAAGCATATTAAACCAGGCACATTTAAATCAATAAGCAGATGGAATTAGCAAGGCAGAATAGTCCCTACATGGATTTAAATGAGCTTCTATCTTCAACTTTCTTTGTAAAAAGGCTGGAAATGTTGTCTTTTCCCTATTCTGTAGGCAGCACCAGGATCATCCCCTCCGTGGGAGAGTTTATTCTGGGAAGGTCTCACTTTTCCCAAAAGCTCCTGGTCTTCTTGAGTACAAGGCTGGACTCTGCAGACTCCACACAGCTTATTTCACATAGCTTCTTACTAGCAATGACCAGAATAAATGTCTTCTGTCAGATTTAAATTAAAGAAATTCTGGAAGTACTTGCTCTGGAAGTACATTTAGACTAGTTCGTTCAAGCATGACTTTAGTGACCTCCAAAAGTGCAAGAGAATGAAAAAAGATCTTGGTTATTACAAAAAAGTACACAGAAAAACAAACAGTGAAACGTTTCTGCTATCCCAGAACCATTCTAAATGGCACTGCAGCCATATCCTTTCACCCTGCTAAGTGCTTTATATACTTTATCTTCCCCAAGCAATATCATAAGGTATAAAAATGTTTTCTAAAGTTATGTCAACAAGCAATATAGATTTTAGAGGGTACTACACAGCCCAAGAGGGGGAAAGAAATTACAGTACCTTATTTTTAAATTAAAGGTAATCAGATCAACAGATATGAAACCTATCTGTTTGCAGCTTTCATTATATTGTTAGCACTTAACAAAAGGAAAAGGGAAGGAAGAGAGAAAATAAATGTAGAGTATATTAGTTATGGAAAATAGCATGTGTGCTGGAGGAGTGAAATTAATCAGTAGAAAAATATAAAACACTATTTGATATTCACATGAAAATATGAAGCATTTCAAAGAAGTGCAGAAGCAGGACCATTTGTTAGGAAAACTAGGGTCTCAGGAAACAGATATTTCATTTAAAATACAATACAGAGAACAAGTAAGGACATGGAGAACAGTAGAGGAGTCAGTCACAGCCCATTTCAGTAGGAAATAAAGTAAGTGGGACATGCTCTGGCTTTGGTGGACCTATTAAACACTTTGTTGGGTGTGCTATCAAACACTAACATTTACAAACTTTTCCCCTCCCTAACAAGCTAATGTTTGAACTCGAATTGAGTGGGCAATACTCACTGTTTCCATCAGGTCTGAGGTACTGTAATTTTCTAGCAATCAAGGTTGTCTTAATCCCTCCTTTATTATACCACATGTTGCCACTGAAACAGTTCACCAGTGATGCCACAGGATTAATGCTAAAAGCAAACTCTGGCAGTGTCATATTTGGCATTATGAGGACAAGCTGTACCCAGACAGGACAAACCTGTACCCAGACAGGACAAACCTGTGCTGTTGGGAATGCAGTAGCTCCATAGGATGGAGCTGCAGCTGTTGATAAATTGCCTGTCTGGATTTCTTTGTCCTTTGGCCTCAGTAGCATGGAGTGAATACTTGCCAAATTGGATGAATGGAGAGATGAACAGAGAAACCACCTACCCAGCAAAGTCACCACATGCTGAAGTCATTGCACTTGGTATTTGGAGATGAATAAAAAAAAAAAAAAAACCACAAAAAACATAGGAAAAGACTAAAACCACAGGACAGAGACAAATGGAGCTTTTCAAAGTCTGTCCAGTATTTAGAATTCTATGAGTTGTTTGCTTGAAAACTCTGCTAAAGAGATGTGAGCACAGAGGTGAGCAATGTATTGTTCTTTCAAGAACAAATCCAGTGTCTGGTTTTGTGCCTCGGGTAGAAAGGGAGAAGGAACCCACTCATGAACCGTTTAGCTTGGCATTTTTCAGCTCTTCAGGGGTGAAAGCATGAAGGAAAACTGAATGCCTAAGTACTGAAATGGGAATGGGTGGAGTACAGAAATACAATAGCAAGTGTTTCCCAGAAAGGCAGTGAAAGTATGATACAGGGAAAGAGCTGTTCTGGCTATCAGGGGAGATAAACACTCACCAAAGACCCTTGCATTAACACATGTGAGCACGCCTCAAACACCCCAGTGAAGCCACAGAGTGATTTTCCCACCAGCAAAAGAAGAGGCAGAACTACACTAATATTTAAAAGTTTGATGGAAGCTGAGTGCCCAACTCACTTTGCCACCGGTGAAGTTTCACGTCTGTTTTGAGGAAAAATGGCAGAGGTGACTCTATGAAACAACAGCTAATAGAGTTAAGGCATGTGGCATGGCACTGACAGTGGGGACAGCCTTTAGATGAGCTTTAGTGGGTAGGTTTCTCCCATGGGAAACTTGGAAGCTACAAGCTCAAGTACTACTCTGAAAAAGGCTGTGGACTTTTCCTCAAGTCAGATAATTAGAATCATTGAATTGTGGAATGGTTTGGGTTGAAAGGGACCTTAAAGAGCATCTTGTTCCAACTCCCCTGCCTTGGGCAGGGACTCTTTTCACTAGATCAGGTTGCTCACAGCTTCGTTCAACCAAGTCTTAAATTTCCAGGGATGGAACATCCAGAGCTTCTCTGGGCAACCTGATCCAATGTCTTGCCACCTTCAAATTAAAAACTTTTTTTCCTACTATCTAATCTAAACCTGCCCTGTTTCAGTTTGAAGCCATTTCCCCTTTTCCTGTCACAGCATGCTCTTGTAAAAAGTCTCTCTCCATCTTTCTTGTTGATTCCCTTCAGGTAGTACTTGAAGTACAGATGATGTGAAAAAACAAACCATAAATGTGCAGTGCCAGTTTCATAAGGTATCAGGAACTCCAACAGCTGGGAATGGTGAGGGAGGGAAGGGCCGGGAAACCTAAAAGTCACATCTCTAAAGAGTAGCTGAAGCCACAAGGAGTGTTTGTAAATAAACTCCCCAACAATATAGAAATGTGGCACAGAGCTACCAGGAAACAAGGGCATGTGTTCTCCCAGAAAAACATATATTCTTACATATATGTTAGTATGACTTGTAAATGGACAGTGATGGCTCAATGTCTGCTCTGGGAAAAAAGGTAAAATGCCTTTTATGTAATTCCAATAAGAAATTTTAAATGATCCTAGTTGTTCCCCAGGTCAGGTCCAACATTCCTCATCACTTTGGCACCCTATCTGTTCTTTCAGGGTTGCTGGCTTTGTCATCATGCTGCATTAAGCTCTTTTTACACCTTCATGTGCTAACTTTTGAACTTGTTTTGAATAGCAAGAGAGAACAGGCTCCTGCTGCCAGGAGCTGTGCTCCACACCAGCATCTTGTTCTTTTTTCATATAGCCACTCCACGTTCTTATTCCTTTAGAGGCGTTGGAGGAAGGCTGTTTGATGGAGCTGGAAAAAGATTGCATAGTTGCATTTTCCCTCCCAACTGTTCTTCATTTCGAGTTGCTTCTTTTCCACTAGGTGCCACTGAAGGCTAGGGGAGCAAATAAACCTTATGAAGAGAATCTGCCTTCCCTGAAAATCCAGAGATCCCGAATTTCCTGATAACTTGGGAATGAAGTTTTAAAATTACCTAAAGCTTGTGGAATTTGAATTTCTAATTATAGCCTGTAATGTTGAAGGTTGTACTTTTCTGTGCTAACCCCTGGAAGATGAACTCTTTGGAGGCACATATCAATATATCAAGATCCATGTGGGAATTTGACAATGGCATCTTTGTGAGCACCCCTTTGTATGATTGCTGGAATGCTGCTCAGGCCCTGACCAGCTGGGCAAGGCTCACAATTACCTGGAGATGGCTTACAGTACCTCAGGATCATGGAGCACTAGAAGGGACAAGGATACTTCTGGCTCTTCCTTATCCTGATCCAGCACTTGCTGTAAGAGCCAGACCTGCCACATTTCAAATTATCAGCAGGTTTGTCTTGCACTGTGGAACGGAGAATGATCATGAGCATTTGCTAGAAACTTTAACATCTATGCATCATCTTTTAAGACATCACTGATGATGAACAGAAAAGTTTATGGAGTTTTACATGATGAGTAAAATCCAAGTATTAAAATAAATCTATTTTTAAATGAGAGCAGTATAAAAATACTGACATTGATTCAGATTTCATTTAAAAGGGTATTTCTCAAGTCTGACAGCTACAGAAAGGCTCATCAAACTTTTGCTTCAAATTCCCTCACTCCTAAAGAGAATTCTACTACATTCAGAGTACTCAAGCACAAGCTTTATTGCAATCTAAAGTTATGTAGTAAGGGGGGTTATAGAAGTATGTAAAGCCAGTACATAATCTAAAGTTTGGTATTCAGAAATACCTCCCAAAATGACTGCTTCACTTGTGAATGTGAGGGGAGTAAATGAAGTTACCTTTGGAGTAAATGAAGTATTTTGTCCCTTTCCTGGTGTATGCTATTTGTGCTCCTCCATGGGTCACTAGATGCACTCTCAAGGTAACAAGTAGAATGAGCCAAAAAAATAACAGAATTTAGCAGCAGAATTCCCCACCCTCCCATCATCCTCTAGTTACAAATTGAACAGCCAAGCTCAACCACCTGTTTTAAATCCTCTTTTGAAGTGGAGTGTGGGTACAGAGGCATTCACATCAATGTGTCCAAAATGGCTCTGTCCACTCTGCTTGAGATCAAACTGCCTGAGGACAGCCTGGAAATGGAAGTGCAATTACTCTTCTGAGAACTTGATGTCTCCTGTGGTTTTGGCTTCTATAGCTGTGCTATTGTCCTCTGAGGAGAAGTCATGCAACATTCTTGGAGGTGATGCCACAAACATGACTTCACTGGCAAGTCTGAAATTTTAAGGAAGGGTTAAAAAGGAAAAGAAAGCTCCACAGTTCCAGGAAGGGTCAGTGGATATAATGCTGGAGAAGATATTATAGCGCTTGGTTTTCATCTACCTTTGGGAGATCACCATGACTCTCTGTTCCTCAGATTCTCTCTGTATGGGGTACTGCTCATAATTTTGTATTCAGTGTTTTATGACCTTCAAGTGAAAAGTACTCTCTGATAACTATGTCAACATTTTTGAGAAAATACAAGATTTTCTAGATTTTGTGAAACTAAAAACTTGCTTATTTTATTCACATTTAATCCCACAGCTACCCCAAAATGCTGCCTTTGTCATGATAATTAAAAACCTAAAACCACTAAAAAAAATAAATGAAATGCAACATTTTCAATGCCAGATTTTTTGTATATTCACCGTGCAGCGCTACAAATTATTGTCCTTTTTGTCTCACCAGATTTCTCAGTAGTTCCTATGTTGCTTACAATTGTTTCCATTTTCCATGCCCCTTAACATATTAACATCCCCAAAGAAGAGAGTGCCAAGTTATATCCTGTTATCTTGCTGAAATGCCATTTCTGTTGATATATGGGTTCTCAGTGGTGTAAAAATCATAGTGGGACAAGCAGGAATCAAAGTTTCTCACATATTGTACCTCACCTCCTGCGGTGATTCCTGCAGGAAACAGTGCTTCCCACATGCCTTTTTTAATGTGCAGTTAGCTCATACTCAAAGTTGAAAAAATCAGCACAAGGCACAGTGATGGGCTGTATCACTTGTGATAGAGCTGTGTTTGGGTGAACAAGGATGTATAGATTTATTCAGTCTGACACCGTACCCAACAGCTTGCCCTCACAGTCTCTGTGAGCTGTCAGCTCTTCCCATCCATCAACCTTAACAGCATTCTGTTCCAGCAGTGTTATTATCTGTTTTATCTTCCTTTCTGTTGCACCTGGCAGAGGAATGATGCCTTTTGATGGATTTTCACTTACCTCTATTGTTTTCCTTCCCATCCCTTTTAAATAAATATCCTATTGAGTGCAAACCTGGAAGGATTTCAGAGCAAACCTCACTAGCAGGGATAAACAGAACTTTTTAACATTTATTCTCTTCAAACGTTAATGGGTTTGTGCTTTGTATCAGTGTCTTTGTGTTGATGCAGTGTATCTATGACAAGTATACAGTGTGGAGCAAATTCAGAATATCTTGGTTAGTCCATACTGAGCTTTGCAGAGGATCCTGCTGGAATTAAAAGAGCTGTGCAGAACAAAGTTTAGAAACTGTATAACTGTTTGAAGTACTTATGGAGACCTGCAAGAGTGTAGAGGAGAAGTCCTCAGCTGTGTTGTCGGTGCTGAAATGGACTCTTTTCCCACTCTGGTAGCAGTGGGATCCTCTCCCAGTGTCTGTTCTCAGAACAGGTCAGCGAGACCAGAGCAGTGGTCCCCGAGTGCACGGTAGGAGCCTTTCCACACACAGCAATGAAGATAAGGAAGTCAGGCTCTTTCAGACCCCCCTGGTAGCCAGGGAACAGGCTGGGCCCGCGCCGCTCGGCAGCGCTGATCTGTGCAGTGCCCGGGCCGGGGCACTGCCATGCTCCGCTCGCGGCCTGCGGGACGCTGCTCCGCACCTGCTGCTCCGCACCCCACAGCCCCGGGCCTGCTTGTCCCAGCCCCACCCCGGCCTCACGGCACGAGCCGGGAGTTTGTAGACCTTGGGCGCTCCAGCACCTTGGCAGGGCTGGGAATGGCTGAGCGCCCTGGTGCAGCTCAGGGCAGTCGCTCGCTGTCAGTCCCTTTTAACCACTGCTGGCTGGGGCTGGGATCAGGACCCAAAGGGCCTTTTCCTTGCTGTGGGATAGGTTGTAAGAAGCAAGATTTCCCCAAGACATCTCTACTTTTCTACCTTCAGCTTCTCTCTTGGCAAGAAAGAAGCTGGTATCGTTTATTTTCTCTGTAAACACAAAATGAAGCACTTCTGCAGCTGCTCAGGTTTCTGTGGGTTTCTGGGTCACTTTTTCCCCCTTTCATTGTTGTCCAAACAGACTGCAAGGACCAAGACAAGAATGCAGCAGATATCCAGTATTTTTTAAGGCCACTTGCCTTTCCTTAGGCTTGTGCTTCCAGAGGGCTACAAAGGCCTCTCTGAAGCAATTCCGTGGTTTCCAATAGAAAAGTGGACATAGCCCCTTTTATCTATTTGGATCACTAAGAGCTACCACTCATCCCTTTAATGTGTAATCATTGATCTCTATGGCTTTGTTATATATAAAGCAAAAAGCAAATATTGAAATTGATTAGGTGAAGCACTTGGCTAAGGAGACTTGCTAAGTAATAAAGCTGATTTTTCAGAAGACCAAACAAACACCTTCTTTCTTTTTCCTGGATAATTTCAAATGAATGTTTTTATCAGTAAGTACAGTTTCTAATCTTATGAGTATGTGAGAAGATGACTAGAATAAATAAATGCAAAGATAAATATTGATTGCTGACATGACTGTAGAAGTTGTCTTCGTCTCCAACCCTGTGCATGCTGCATCTCAGGGGCAGCTCAAGCATTCAGTACCCAAATGAATGCAAGGAGCACCAGGAATAAGATATATGTGCCTCATGATATTCAGGCCTGTGGGAAGCCAGAAACTGCATTGTGGCATCAAATTTTCTTGTAGTCCTCCATCTGACAAATAGCAGCACAGTCATGTTCTATTTATTGTTTAAATCCTGTGTGAATGTCACATTCAGGCCCTAAAGTGGCAATTTTAGGACCAAATTTTATTTTTTCCAGGTGGAACGATAATAGGATCTGGAGAATTGGATCAGTGAAGACATGTAAGCAAGAGTTAATAGCATTAATCAGAAAGACAACAGACTTGATAATAATTCTTGCAAAAGCCTGTTGTTAAATCCCTGCAGCTAATTGTATGTTGTTAGTATAAACTGCTTGCCAACTTCTAGTTATGACTAATTCCAAGAGGCTCATTTTTATTGCAACTGTGTTTAAATTTATTTATTTATTCAATAGTTTAAATGCTTCAGTTCAAGAATCTTAATTTCAACTGGAAGTATTTTAATCTACTGCCTTCCCTTCTCGATCATAATTAGAAAAGCTGGCATCTAACAACTGCAAGGAAGTCAGTTATGTTGAAAATTTCCTGTGGTACAGTAATGATTTCAACGTGATGATAAAAATGCACGATGCATTCGGAAAGGTTTGTGGTGACAGTTCTGTACTTGGAGTATTCCATCCACTGTGGATTGCTGTAGCCAGCATTGCCCATGTGTGCACTCTAGAAAGGACAGCAAATGAAAAACACTGGCAGGCAAGAAGTTAATAATGGACTATATCTGCAAAACTGGAGCTGTTTCAATCTGCTGGCTGCACGTCAAACACGGTCAACAAAGAGATATTTGCTAAGTAAAAAAAGGAAATGGACAGTCAAATAAGAGGTTTCAGTTCATTTATGGAAACTTTTAGTTTTCTGAGGCAAGGGAAAGTAGGTCATCTGCAGGCAAATCAATGGACTATGAAGAAATAAATATGGTATTGATAGCCCAAAATCAAAAAGAAGGTGGACAGTTCTTCAGCGAATAAATACCTTCCTTTTTTGAGTGGTGCATCATTTAACCATGCTGACATTAAGTTTGTTCATCATGCTTCTGAGGACAAAATGTTAAAAAATCACCAGTGATCTGAGGCCCTTATTTTTTCCAGTTGTTGGACAAAAAGAGGACAGAGCTTTGAAGGAGAGAGTGAAAGTGGGGAGCCTCTATGGCATTTACATTTGGGCTGCTCAAAGTTCAATATCCCCACACCACGAGCCAGTTTTGCCAAATTGATGTGACAGGCACCAACACACTTTAAAGACTCTCAATTCAAGTTGCCTTCAGAATCTGGATGATACTGTCCTGCCAGCTCTGTGCAGTACTTACTGGGAAGTTTATGTTCTACCCTTCAAATAAAAAAAAAGTCTATCTTCATGCTTAATTTTTTTCCAAAGGAATGTGAAGTCTGCTTCTTAGAAAAAGCAATCAAACAGACAAACACATAAATAAATAAAGAAACAGAAGAGATATTTTCAGCTTGTTTTGGTGCCAAGAGGCACTTTTCATCACAGTGGCCATAAATATGTAAATTCTTATTATTAGCCAAATGCATGTTTTCCTACAGACTTTATATAAGATTTGCAAACCAAAAATCATCTCTATTTTTTTTAAATTTTGTACACATTCCCTAACAAATGTAATAAATGCTAGTTTATGTCATTAATGATTTCTCTGTTTTGGGCTCTAATGTATGTTACAAAACAGCTGCAGTATGAAGGATGTGAAAAATGTCCTTCCTGAGGAAGAGGTGGACACATAGCTGCTGTAGTTTCTCTATTAGTCTCCCTGACAAGGAAATGTTATAGCAAAAAAAATGTTGCTTCTTTCAATGACTTGTCACACTTAAGATCATTGTTAGGAAATGTGATTTGACATTACTGGGCTGTGAGGTTTTTCTTCTTACAAAGGTCCTTTCTTATTCTTTTTCTTTCAGTAGTGATTTTCTTGATTAATTTTTCCTCATGTTGATATTTATGAAGTATGATTAAGCAGTAAAAAACTGTTTTTCCCTCTTTGTTAATTAAAGTTTGTTTGCTAAGTGATAAGTGATCACCACTGATAAATGGTGAAACTGGCACCAACAGGTACAGAGCAATAGTTTCTTTTTATTTGCTTGGTCTGCTTTTATGATTCTTATTTTTATCTGAGTCTTCTTATTTTGTATTTTATAAACTTGGTGACATGGATTTACAAGTGAAGATTATTTTTTAGCCTGTATCTAACATCAAAAGGTGTTCTGAGAAATAATATTACATTTTTCAGCTTATGATTTATTTATCACATACTTGTATATAAACACAGTTCTGAACCCAAATCAGGGGCAGCCTAATATCTATTTGTGATTAATCTTGTTAATAATCCCTCACTCTCCAATGAAAATTGCTTTTGGAGCTTTCAGCAGGATTCGACTTGTCACTAATGTTGCTGTCTCTTCCTTGATCTCCAGAATACAAAATATTGCAACTTCAGTTCTAAAAAGAGTTCTTTTCTGCCTTAATCTCTTGTCAACTTGTCTGTCAGAGGGGCACCTTCTGGATTCTCCTTAGAGGCACAGGGCATCAATGACTGTAGAGAAGAAACAGCAGAGCCCTTTGAGGCTTCCCAGACCAGGAACCCAGTTCAGTTCCATGCTCTGTGCTGCCTGGCTACATTCCTAAATAGCAAAGGAAAGGTTCTGGTGTGATATTGTCCTGATCTTTCCTCACAGGGCTGGCTCCAGTAGGCTGGAGAAGCAGTAAAAAGTAAGGAAGTTGATTGCAAGGAATATAAAATAGTATATTACTATAATTCTATTAGAAGTATTTATCCTCACTGCTCCTGAAGAGCCTACATAAATGATAAAGAACAACAATTTGCACATGGCTCTTCATCCTGAGACCAGTAGCTGAGTTGGTGACATCATCAGTGAAAATATTGTTTACATGGCTGAACTGATTGAAGCCATGGAACTGCAAGGTACAGAAGTTACCAGCCTAAAAGGGATGTGAGTGGAATGAAATATGTGACCTGCCTGTGAACCTCATTTTCTTCAATATGTTTGGAAATCCATTGAAGGCTGATATTATTTCATTAATTGTCTTTGAAGAACTCTTGGGACCAGAAGGTTGAAGTTAGGCTTGTTACACCTCAGCAATCTAGGACAAATTTGGAATGTATTTTTTTTCCTCAGTAACAGCTTTTCCTTTAAATTGGAAAAGAAAATAGGGTCTATGAGGTCAGGAAGCCTCACCTCAGTCCCTGGAGAACACATGGAGCGTGTTCAGTTGGAGTTCATTTCCATGGCAAGAAAGTAATCAGGAGCACTCAATGCAGCTTTGCCAAGGGCAAATGCTCCCTGACCAGGCTGGTGAAATGACCCAGCTCTGAGGTGGAGGGTGTGGTGGCTCAGTGTGCAGTGACTGTGTGGCTCATTGTCACAGGTGTAGGTGGCACATCATCCCTCCCCAGCCGTGTGACAGCACCAGGAAATCAGAACTCTGATTCTGAGACCTGAGGAGGTAATCACTTAACTCGCCCTCTTCAAGAGCTCCACAGCCTTCCTTTGTGTCCCCCTGAGGTCACCAAAACTCAGCAGTACCTGTGCCACTCACACCAGAAATGCACTCCTTGAGAAGCACAAGTGGTGCTGCTTCCTGCAATGTTTAAATATAACCACGGAAAGTTCTAGTGAGAACACAAGAGCACATCCAGCATTGCTGGAAAATCCAGACCCTTCCACATTCCAAAGAAATTTCCACCTGAGACTGCAGATTGTGTTGCTGGTTAAGCCTTGCTGGAAATTTTTTCTGGCTACTTTCCACAGAAGTTCTCCTGTTTTTTGAACATACATTTGCTACTTCCTCCCTGGCCACTTTAAATGGACATTACCTAAAGCTGACTAAACCAGATTTGGCTGGTAAATCTCTTCTAAACAGCTTGCATTGAAAGCTAATGCACAATTCACAGCATTCTTTACTCCTGGAATTAAGTTACTATATTTGTCATTACTCTGAAATTCTACCAGGATTCTGGAGCCTGCCTCAGTTTTGAAGAGATTAGGGAAACATGGGTCCCAGTTGCAGACTCCCTAGCTCTACTTTCCACCTTTCTTTCTGGAAAGTTTCGGCACATTTCATAGAAAACAGAATAGAAAACAAAATGGCTCTTCCAGGAGACAAGGATTTGAAGGTGGGATCTGTTCAGTTCTCTTCTTGGTTGTTTGGCAAGACCTTGCTTTCCCTTTGTGCAGTGGGCTCAGGACCTTCCCTACCTTGCCACAGGCTCAAATGGGGGAGTGGAGGTGTCAGAAAATGAGCACTGAGGGTCTGTGGGCCCCCTCCTATTAGAGGGAGGCTGTGTCACAGAGGGATGTGGTTCAGTATCATCAGTATCTTTGGCTTCAGGCAATGCACGGGCCTGAGCCATTGCTAAGTCTTGTGCTGCTGGACTGAAGAAGGTAAAGTGCATATTTCAGCAGATTATTCCTCAAAACACTGAGAAAGAGAACTGGCAGTGTCCCTCAAATCTTTCATACTTCATGTCTTGTCTGAAAAACACCTGCTGTGATTATGGTGTGTGGAGGGAATGGCCAGATGCTTTGTTCCCTAAGCCAGTGAAGTTGATGGCATGTGAAAAAAGATCATGTAGGCTTGGATAAAAGGTGGCACAAGTAACCAGAGAGCTTTTAAGTTCAGGTGAAAGGAAAACATCAATATAGAGACTACTACTGATACTACTACTGCTACAACTACTACTAATGGTTTGTCTTAACAGCTGGAAAAATATACAGGGAATTGTGTCTTCCCCTGGGCAATGAGTGCATTCTTGTTAACTGTGTGCACAAGAAAGTGTTTTACCTACTCTGCTCTTCAGTGGCCCATATTTTTAAGTCTTGTTCCTCTTCATGCTTCCCATTTCTTTGGTGAAAACCCTTAACCATTAATAAACCAACATACTCCTCTGAAGTATGAACAGTATCTCAGACTGAAACTGGAAGCACAGGTTAGAATAGGACTTTTCCACCTTGTAATAAATTAAAGCTGTGGAAAAGGCCCAGATATTCTTTGTCTTAAGGTTACTGTCCCATGTCTGGTCCAGGTTTCATATAGTTACTATTGCCACTATTGTCAGTTTAGACCACTGGTGTGCAAACAATTTAACAATCCAGGTGGGAAGGGGTAGGTCTATGCCTGCTTGCACAGTTCTTCCTCTGGAGTGGGTCTGTTACTGCAGGTTCATGCCTCAGTCATTGAAGCCTGGGTCAGATGTCATTGACTAAATAGTTATTCCACAGGTTACAAGACAAAGGGGATGCATTCCTGCCTGCTAGAGCTTTTTCCAGGATGCCTTATATAGCAGAGTTTTCAGAAAGAAGGGAGGTGGATAGGCAAGTCTAGTTCTTATTTAAAAGGCAACACTCTGTAGCTGAGGACTAAAAGGTTAGGGCAAAGTGCTGAGCACTTGGCAGGCAGATTCATTCAGCAGCCAGGTTCTCTCATTTGGAGAGGGAGATGGCTATGTTATTTCTGTCTAGTTAGTCAAAAGCCTTAAAACTCAGTGTTAGCACTGAGCTCTGGGAGCAGGGCAGTCATCCTAGAGGAAAGCTAATTGTGCTTCAGGGGTAATTTTAGAAACTTCAGAAGTTTTTGGTTTGAAAGGCATCAATAGTAACTTGAGCTAGGGTTAGGAAAAGAGGAAGTTTTATGGTTCTTTTTCCCCTGGGAGCAAAGGACAGGGAAATGTCTTAAACAAAAGACACACAGGTATTTCTTTAGAAGAAGAGAAATTCTCCCTGCCTGAGGAATAGCTGTGTCATGGGAAGGTGCTCTGTTCATGGAACTTTTCTATATAAAAGTAGGGTCAGAGCTTGTATCTCTATATCTAACACTCCTGGCAGGCATTTTTATCTTTGCATTCATTTGCCCTGTTAAATTACTTCATTTCAAATGTGCTTTAGGGAAAAGCCATAATAGGGGAATCCTGCCTTTTGTAAGAAATCAGGTTCCTAGCTTTGTGCTAAAGCTGATGGATCTCATTGCCTACCTTCCTGTAGAGATCCCTTGAGAAAAAAAAAAGGAAAATGTTTGTCTGACACAGCATTCCAATGTTTGCAACTGTGTGCTTTCAAATAGCTCTTTCTCTCAAGCCCCTGGCTTCTGTGAGATTGTTATTGCCTTTATCTAATGCTCTCAGATTCTTGATTGATAATTCATTTCCACATTTTCTTTTGAAGCTGCAGTCCTTCAATTTTAATGCTTTCATTTGTTACAAGAGGAGAATTCCAAACATGGAAATTCTCTTTGCCCAAGGTACAGCAGTGAGGCATCAGATGTTTCTATTGAGTTTCAAGTCTGATTGCTCCATCATGCATGTTAAAAGGTTTGGTAAAAGCAAGCATGCAAACAAATCTAAAGTTATTTGAGTAGAGCTTTCTTCCATGAGGCTGTTGGGCTGGGTATAAAAACCTTTCACTTGGAGGAAAAAGATTCCTGCAGTCTTTTCAACCTTTATCATGTTTCAGGGAAGAACTTTTCCATAAGCATTTTTTTCATTTGGGGGGTGTGTGTGTGTGTGTGTGTGTGTGTGTGTGTGTGTGTGTGTGTGTGTGTGTGTGTGTGTGTGTGTGAATTAAGTTCAAGCCAGTATAGCTTAATATCAGGGTCACCTGGTGTCACTTGACAGTTGATCCTACTGTTAGAGCAGATCCTCAGTAGCCCACCAAGAGTCAATACCTTTAAAAAAAAAGGCCAACAGCTTTGAAAGAGGCAAAACCAACTAAAAAAAAAAATACTCCTAGTTTTATCCTCTTCACAGTTAAGAACTTGCTTGTTTTTGTGTCATATGTTTAGGGGTCAGAAGGGGAATCTGAAGTGACTGAGAGGCTGAAAAGACACTGCCAATTTTATGAAGTGATCAACTGCTTAGATGAAAGCATTCCCTTGCTCATTGCAGCCTGTTCTCTTTGATTAAAATGATAAAATCAACTGTCTTGCACTGCTAAAAATAAAAAGAAATAACTGGAAGGATGTTTCAGGCAGCACTACCCCAAGCCACATCTGCCTCAAGGATGAGCAGCTGTCAAACAGTGTAATGTGCTGTTTCCTTTGCTCATCTATACCTCAAATGAGCCTCTGGGTTGCAACTGGTTGTGTATGTGGCAGCAAGAAAGGGTTGATATACCAGGAAGTGGCTTTACCATTCCTCACTGGGATAATGTCTTCTTATTGTATTTTTTTAACTTGTTTTCCTCTTACATACTTAATTTTCTCTCCCCCTCCCCCATAACATGAGCCAGTAGAAATTAAAACCTGTGTCCTTTATGCACCTTTCTCCTCAACAGTCTGAGTTCTGAGTGTGTAGTGTGTCCCTAAATAGATGGTTTTTGATAACTTTGTCCTGATTGCTGTCTGTAGTAATAAATTTTCCTTGCTGTACCCAGGAGGGTTGTGCTATTGATCAGTGTGGGTCTTAAGCTCTGTATCTTTTTTATCTCTCTGCCAGTGCATCCTCTTTAAATGGCATTGTCTCCCCATGGGTTTTATCTCTGCGCATCACTATTTGATCTCCCCCAAGAACATGAATTTTCTGTACAGGATTTGCCTCTCAAGTCAGATGTTTTCCTTCCTCAGGTCTCCATAGCAGTTTTCCAATACGAGCAGGCCCCTCCTCTGCCACTGTTACATGCCATTTGCCTGAGTCTTTCCACTTGTGGAGAGCTGACTCTCTAAATGTTAGTAGGTCACATTTTGTGTATTCTTTGTGCAGTTCTCAGAGGCAGCTTTCGATCACAAAATGAATTCCAGTGAGAATCAGCACAGAAAGCTCTGCTACCTATGAAATCCAAGGGAAGTAATAATGAACAGGAATTCCTAAGTCGAGTGAAATCATATTCTACTTAGCAGAAAAGGATAAATTCAGTACATGCAAGGTATTAGGAAGACACTGTTTCATGCTTCAGTTAGAATCAAGTCTTTGAGCACTAGGAAGAATAATTTCTGTATGAAGATGTGAATACATGCACTCATAGAAGAATGTGCTTCATTCTAACCTTAACTGTTGAGAGTGCCCCCAGAGTAAATAGAACATTGTGTCTATAAAATCTGTGTTTGCACTGTCATTAAAAGGAAAGCAGGGAAGAACTTCCATCTATCTTGTCCTCCACTATATGAGTGTTTAGTCCACTTTTACCACAGCCTCTGCATTCCATAGTGGAGCTAGATCTTATTTAGGTATGGATAATAACATAGAAACTCCAGATTTCTATGCTTAATCTGCACTTACTGATTGTACCTGCAACTACTGTCACTGTAACAAGTGTTTGAGATGTGTAGCTGCAGACAAGGCTGCAAAGATCCCTGAAAAATCACTGCTTCCAAAATGCTTGTCAACACATGTGAGTTTCATGCCAAGCAGAAAATGTTAATGCGTACATCAGAATAAACTTTCAACAAAGAGGTATCAAACTAAGGAAAAGAAGTGCCTAAGAGTGCTGCTGTAGCTCAGGCAGGAAGTATGAGAATGAGTTTGGTAAAAATGGCTCAATGCTAATTAAAAAAAAAAATCTTAGAGAAGAGGGATTTCTCATGTTTAAAACATAGATGTGATAATAACTTTAAATGAAGCTTGCTGTGACACTGTAGCACTCCAAATCAATATTTCCAGCAGAATACAATCACATAAAAAATACAAAGTGCAACAGAATTTGTCAATTTCATAGATAACAATTCCATCTGACACACTTGATAAGAGTTTACAGGAAATAGGAGAGAGAAAAGTAAATCAGGATAGAAAAAAATGGGCAGTACATTAGCTTAAAATTTTGACCAAAGAATAAAGCAGTAAAATCAGAGAAACAATTGCACTTGAAATCACCATTAAAACCTGTCAATCCTGGATTTCAAAATGGAAAGTTTAATAAATCACATTGCCTAGAAAATGACATAACAAAAGGAACACTACATTAATTGCAGTCATATAAAATTATCTATTCCATTCTTCCAAGATAATTTAACCTACCCTTTCCATTTGGGCATCACTTGGGCTAATTGATCTTTCCTTCAAATGGGAAATTCTGGAGTTATGGGTGTTCTATGCTGTAGCATTCATGACCAAGTGCACTTTTCCCAACCCCTGGAAAAAAAGTACTGTAAACACAGAGCAGCATCATGAGTATCATACTGAAGTGGGAAAACTGCCTGATTTTCTATCTGAGAAGTGAGCTATGTTGACCACCCTACAAAATGCTACCAAGAAGAATATTGGAAACTGTATTGTTAAATCTTTGTTATGAAAGGAAAAATGAAAACAAACATAAAAAACAACAAACAAACAAAACAATAAACAATGTGATGCAAACAAATTACTTAGAAAAAAAAAGGGAATGAAAACAGTTTGTTTCTCCATCCTGACTCTCATTAGCCTTTATGTGAGTGGTCTTTTAGTCAGACAAAACCAAAAGAATAAAAATTGTCTTGTAGGATACAAATGTGTGTTGTGAGTTGAAGACCTTATCCTTCCACAGTCTGTTCTCAAAGAAATTTATACTCACTGAAAACAACCTGCTCTAATAAGCAATGTTGTTTTGCAGTCCCAAAGCAGACAATCAAGACTAAAATCTTAATGCTATCTAGAGTTGAGCAAAGCTGCTATTCCATAAGCCTAAGCCTCACAGTATATGTGTCTAACTTAGAAGTAACTATCAAAACACTGCAAGAAGAAAAATACACCAACCTATAGATGGGCTCCAGCCCCAGGGAAATAACTCTCTAATATCCAATTCTCCAGCAGAACTGCTTTTGTGACCTTTCTCAAGGTTTTTAAAGCTCCTCTGACAACATAATGGAATTTGGGCAAATTATTTATGGAATTATAGAACCATTTAGACTGGAAAAGACCTCATGAGGTTTCTAGTCCAACTCCCTGCTCAAACTGCTCAAAGCAGAGCCAGTGCTGAATTTAGACTAGGTTGCTTATGAGTTCATGCAGGCAGATCTTGTAAATATTCAAGGAGAGAGATCCCACAATCACATAACCTTGTTCTAGTGCTTAATTATGCCCATAGTATTTTTTTCATTCTACCTAAACATAATTAACACTGTGTCAATTCATTACAGCTTTCTCTGAGTCTTCTCCTGTGCATCATGGTAAAGAATTTAGTTCTCTCTTTCTTTATGATAATGAGTGTACTGGCAGACTGCTATCACTCCTTCCCAAACATTTCCTTTCTCCACTCTAATGATCTCAGTTCCCTCAGTCTTCCTCACAGGACATGTTCTTCAGTGACACTGGGTCCCCACTGGCACCACCTGAGTACACACTCAGCTGCAGTAGCAGCTCACAGTCAAAAACCAGACCATGCTGCTCTCTGTGGGATGCTCACCTCAGCCAAAGGGCAAGCATTTCCATTTCCCCACTTCCCAAAACTGTATAATTCCAAAACAAAATCTCAACACTTCACACAGCCTCACACACATCACACTTAAGACTGGCATGTCCTCTGGTATCTCTACCAGTAGTGAATAGTCCTGTGCAATGGAGAGTGGGGGTCAAGAACTGTGGTTGTCTGCAGAGCACAAATCTTACTTTTCCTTAGGTTGGTCAGTCCAACAAGTCAGAGACAGTTGCCACTGCTGCTTTTGCAGCGTGTCCAGCCAGCTCCAGCAGATCCAGAACTGAGGATGGCAGCTGAGTGATGCCTAATGGACAGCAGATGGAATTATCACAGCTCTGTTGGCTTCCTCTGGAGTATCAAATTCATATTCAACCAGGTTGATTTTGCTTTGCTTTGTAGTTTTTCATTTCATAAAATAAATTTTCTTCAATATTCTCTATTGCAGACAAGAGATGCTTCCCAATGTTGAAAGACATCCTCTTCCTTTGAACCCAAGGGCATTGTGGAACTTTCTTAATGATTAGTGCTCAAACCATGTGTGAGGAACTCGATTTCAAGCTGCATGATTCCCTAGAGCAGTAGCCTAACTCCCTTTTAATAAATGCACTGTCCACACAGTTAACTTTGGACTACAGGTTTATCTGTTTATGACAGACAAGGGAAGATAAAAGATTATTTAACAATGATTTACAGTTGTCTTTTAAACCTTTCATAACAAAACTCAGATACCACCTTTTGTCAAGATGCTTGATCCTTTTGTTAAAACACTTTTTGTCACACACTCTTTTGTGACAAGAGATGAGATGAATTGGGAAGGATTCCCTAGGCTTTTTCTCACAGGAGTTGTGCTATCACATTTGTCAGCTTGGCTACATACAAGATGTTTTCTCAAGGTTGATTTACCTTTACTGATCTGTTGCTCTGAATTTGGGCCCTCAGGCTGGCCCAGCTCAATCAGATCTGACGACAGTGCCAAGTAACATTCCCATTTCTCAAGGGAACACACTTCCTCAGGAACCCTGACAGCAATGGCTGTGCAGTACTGTAAATTGTGAGATAAATTCAGTCTGGGATCCAGTGTTGGGGAAGTTATATCTGAGGCAGAAGCAGAGAGCAAGTACAAGAAAGACAGCACAACCCAAGGGAAAATATGGGAGATCCTGGAGCAGCAATATTTGGATGTTTTCATGCCTCCATCCTCATTCCAGAACGAGGCTGTTAACAGCATTCTCCACCATTAACCTCTAATTTTGGACTACCTGGATCAAATGAGAATAAAATAAACCCCATCATTGTTCTTAGCACAAGGCTTCTTTTTTTACTGTATGTATTAGGAGTAGCATTTGAATAGTAATGGAAAGAATTCTGAGTTTCTGAATTCTGGTGTGCAATTGCTTGTCTGCAGGGTTGTATTGCATAGAAAAGCCACCAATGGATAAAGTTAGCTATTTTTTTTCCCTTCATTTTGACACTTGTGTTATCTTTCTATTATCTTTTAGAAGTTCTTTAAATGATATTTTCATACTGCATGCCTATTTTGCCATTTTATTGTTACGGTAGGAGCAGGAAATTGTAATGAGTTAATTTGCACAAGTAATGCCAAGGTACCTGAAAGGTTTCTATGGTCAAAAGAGTAGAAATGAAATTCTACTTGTATTGATTTTGGTCTTATTTTTATTCAGTTCTAATCCATCACAGACTTTTTTTTTTTTTTTTTCTGATCACTGAGTACTATGAAGGAGAATTCACAAAGCCTTTAGGGTTATGGTAAGGGCCAAAGTAAACAGAACTGGACTCTACAGCAAATCAATTGGCTCTCAGGAAGCTCAGCCATCATCCTGCTAATACCTGGGATGGAGTTTGCTGCCCTCTTGCCTCTCAGAGACAGACTGTCTGATTAGGAGCTCTGAGCCCAGCCCTGTAACTTTAGTAAATCAAAGTTTCTTTTAACAAATTAAAGCACTGTTTGTTCCCCAGAGAGGGTGAGTGATGCTATTTTAATAAGAAGAAGCAGGAGCTAATGGTCTGGAGTGGTTGTGCACCAAAATGCAGTAAGTCTCTTAAAACAGCTGAGCTGGAGCACATAATGTTCACAGGTCTAGGTGATCACAGGAGCCTTACTGCTGAAAGGCACACTAATGCCAGATACAGCAAAGAATATTAAGCTGAAAAAACATTTCTTTCTTTTTTTCCCTTTTCCCCTTGATTTTTAAATACAATTTCTCTAGCTCTCCTGCAACCTTTGTGTGTTTTGTGTGGCCCCAGCTGATTACGGCATGCATCAAAGAACACAAAATGTCTTATGTGGGGTTACTTTGTCCTTTGATGGGTATGTTGCAAATACAGGAGTAAATTCACTTGCAGATATTCTTCTCTCCTTCCACAGTCACTATAAGAGTTGACTTAGTAAGCTACTCTTTTTCATTGAATTACAGGACTGATGAGAGTAATTTATGACAGAAACCAATGTATTCAAACAATCCCTTGATGTGGGTCTCTGCTAATTAAATGTGGGTATATTCAAGATGTGATAAGTATAGTCTGCCAAAGTTAACACTGTGGTGCCTATTTCCTAGTAACCATTTGTGGACTTCATTCAGGACAGAAGGTTTTATTGGTGAGAGGGAGAATGCAACACAGTGTTTATTTCAGTTTTACAGCAGTATGTACAGATCAGTCTGGATGGCCCTGTCTATTTCACCATATTCTTTGAGAATAAAATCTGATTTGTGTGCTTCATTAGGTTGTCTGATTTTGTGCTCACTACCTAGTCATTAATAAAACAAAATTAGATGTGAAAAGTGAATGGAGTTTGGCTAATGAAGTTTTGTTACAGTAAAAAAGAAAAAGGAGAGTGGGAAGACCATTACATTTTTTCTGCTGAGAGAAAGCAGATTTCCTTAAAGCATTATTTAAGGAAAACAAGATTTTATGAAACAGAATCATTTTCTGGAATGGGGTTTTTGTTTGGTTTGGTTGTAAACCAAATAACTCAGGTTTACTTACAGCCTGTTTGACTCAATCACAGCTTTAGCCTGAGCCTAGCTGGCCTTTCAGAAAATTTGCTTCCAACAAACACATTTTGTTGGGTGTAGCCCATCCTCAAGTAGATTTTGTTAATCATCAGGAGCTTGAATCAGAGCTGAGATTGAATTTTTTGTATTTTCAATGTAACTTTAAATCTGACACTAAATCTGAACTTCACTTTTTTTTTTTCTTTTTTGTTTAGCTTTTTGTGTGTGTGTTTTGGATTTGTTCTGGAAATGGTGTCAATAATTCAAGGATATTTTCATTACTGCTGAGTAGAGCTCGCACTGAGTCAAAGCCTTTTTTGCCTCTCACCCCACAGCACCAGGGAGTGGGCTGGGGTGTGCAGGGAGTTGGGAGGAGACCCTGCTGGGACAGCTGATCCCAGCTGACCCAAGGGATATTCCACACCATAGGGCACCATGCTCAGCAGAAACCAGAGGGAAGAAGGAGAAAGTGGGGGCATGTTTGGAGTGATGGTGCTTGTCTCCCCCATTCCCTGTTATGAATGATGGCACCCTGCTTTCCTGGGGATGGCTGAACACCTGCCTGCCAATGGGAATTGTGGTGAATGAATTCCTTGTTTTGCTTTACCTGTGTGTGTGGCTTTTGCTTTACCTGTTAAACTGTCTTTATCTCAGCTCAGGAGTTATCTTCCTTTTACTCCTTCTGATTCTCTCCTTCCACCAGCAATGAGCCAGTGGCTGTGTGGGGCTTTGCTGCTAGCTGGGGTAAAACCCCAAAAGTCCTTTTCACAATTGTGCAAAATGTATAAGAAAAAAAAATAATTAAAAATTCGTTGTTACATAATAAGTCTCCAGAGCCACATATGTGTTACTAATATTGTAAATGTTAGTTATTACCTTACAGTTTAGAAACTTAGTGTAATGAAATTAAAACTAGTATGCTCCTGTCATCAGCAGTGAAAAAGAGAACAAAATCAGCAAATTTTTTGCTTTGTAGGAATGTGCATCAAATTTCCAGTGTCAGGGACATTTCAGCTAGCAAAAACTGTGATCTCAGATTGTCTCCTCCTTTAACAGGTCAGTGACAAATGCCTCTCATACTCCTGAGTTAAGCCTCTGTCACAAGTCTCACTTGTATATTCTGTTCCTTTATGACTGTGCTCCATATCTGTGTGGCAGAATCTCAGTCACTTCAGAAACAGATTCTTATTTCCTTAACACTGCAACATGTTTGGTATTGAGAGGACAAGAGAGGTTACTGCAGCTCAAACTACCCAGAAAACTTGCCACTGGAATTCACTTCTGACACAGAAGTGTTTGTTTCACAGCAGAAGACTGATGGGTGAGCCAAGAGAGCATTGAGCTTCTTCCCTTTCAAATCTAATTGTGAAAGGGACAGAAATAGTGGTTGTGAAATACTGGTGCATCTGAAGCTGCTTTTCAAAGCATACCAAGGTACCAAATCACAACTTGGAAGATTCCCCCCATCAAGGGGAAAATGTTGAAGAGGATCCAACTGAAGTCAGTATTTTTGGTGGAACTTTGTCATTTTCCTGCAGCTGGTGCAACACATTGGGTTGCTTTAGTGAAATTAACATCCTTAAAAAGAGCACTTACTACATAAAGATCTAACAAGGATAGCAGAGTTCAGAAAACACCAGATGGACTCTAAGGCCTTTGAGTCCCTCTGGAAAAACAAAAAAGCAAGCTAATATTGTCTAGGCCATATCCATAGCATTGTTGAATCCTGTGAAGTCACTCCAGAGTAAATTCACAATGCAATTAATTTGCATGGAGAAACAGGTCAGATTTAGCTGAATAAAGTATTAATGTCTTCAGCAACAAACCCCATTGTACTAGCAGGCTGCTGATGAAAAATGATCATCAGTTTTCCTGCTTGAATAAACCCTGTGAGGCAAAGCAAATTGTAACATTCTACTGGTCTGAAGACCAGTTTTCCTTCTGTCTGCTTTTGATCTCAAAAACATAAGAATTCAGAGGAAAAAACTATCATATTTTTGATCCTGGAAGACACTTCTTTCTGGAACTTTTGCTAAAGCATTTCATTGAGGTTGCTGAAGTGCACTTAAGAAAAATTAACATCTGGTCCACAAACTTGGTGGCTGTGGTGGCTTCTGAAAAGGCATGGCACAACAGGTGAAAATCAGGAGATATGAGTGAATAGTGCTGTCACTGTAAACTCAGGAGTGATAATTAAAACTCCGAGGTATATACAATTCCCTGTTCCAGGGGAGGGAGTGAGGAGGTCTCTCTGTGAGTCTGGTGGCTGCACAGCCCTGCAGTCAGCAGTCTGGATGAGGAGAAATTTGGAAAAGAGGTGGTGCCTCCTTTCAGGTCATGTTTTTTCTTCAGACACGTGGTTATTAGTTAAAAAGTTAAAAGGGAATCACAGAGATGCCAGGCACAGAGCAGGTGCTTCATAGCAGGGATACAATATGTGTGTCAGAAGAGATATCCAGCATTTTGCATTCCCCCCTTTTGCCAGCTGCTTGAAATTGTGCTGAATTGGTTTTTTGAGTCTTCAGGAAAATATCAGACAAATTTACTTTTCTACCTCTTTTAAATTGTTCATCTAGGGAAAAACTGAGTTATATTGGGACCATCAGCATCCACAAACAAAATTAAAACCCCAAATTAATATAGTACTCCTCAGTCTGTCAAGATTCATCTGAGCAACTTATTGGCATGCAGTAATACTAATTCCAAGAGATTCATAGTACACCAGAAAGGCTGAATATCAGTCCATGGAGCTAAGAGCATCCAAAATTGCTATAATAAATATTGTTAAAACTCAATGTTTTTAGAGAGATGTAAAACATCAAGCTTCTGGATGTAAACCATCCACTTGGAATTAGAAAGATACCCAGGGAATAATAAGTCTTATTGTACTTTTTACAGCAGTAATCAAAACAGAGAGACATTGAAACATGGAGAGTCCATGGGCTCATGGAAGCAGTATGATCATTTAAATTGACAGTCACCCTGTTTCTAAGTGTTCTGATCTCTAAAATGAGCTAAATGACTGTGGAATTTCATCATTTGCATCATCGCTCACCAACCTGAAGGAAATGAAGAAACAAAAAAATGCAAGATGCTTTTCTCCAATAAGACATTTGATATTCTAAAAGTGTTCTCTGTTTTCATTCCTTCTCTTTTGTTTTATTTCCAGTTTTAACTAAGCAGCATTCTTTTTCTTGGGTTTATTATTTAAATAAAGAGCCTGAGAGCTGAGATCAAGTAACAAAAATGTCATAGCTGAGAATTTATAAAGTTATACTGGCACTATGTTATTAACTATACAAAGGCCCAATAGAACAACAGATAATTGCAAAAGTGTTTCCTCTTTACACATTATTGACTATAAGGAATTGATAATAGAGCTCAGATAAAATCAGGTAGACATTCAGTTTGCTATTGAGAACTAAGTATGCCCAAATAAAAATTGGTTCTATGACCAAAGTTGTGATTTAAGAACATTCTTTATTTTTTCACTCTCCCTATCCTTACAGTTTACACAATTGTACATTTACTGAGACTAGACTAATAAAAATATGTGACAGTGTCAGTGTTTTCTCCAGCACTGCATTACCTGGGAATTTTTTCTTTTATTGCATAAGAAATATCAAAGAGCATTTAAAGAAAATGAGCAATTGCAAACAAAGAATTTAATATTATTTCAAGCTGCATGTTTCTGAGAAAATTCAAAAGATATTAGTGACATAACATGTTAGATATTGCATAAGATCACATAGGGATCAGTTTCTTCCCCTGTCCTTCCCAGTTCACCAGTAAAGAGATTAGACAGAACTCCCATTTATGGGTAAAGAAAAGCAGCATGAAGTGCAATACTTCCATTCATTTGTAGAGTTTATGCAGTATTCTTCTGGGAGAAGAAAACAAAATAACTCTGTTTGCATGAGCATCACATACTTTGAATTACGGAGAAGCATTTTCTAAATTCCTATGATTTACATTTTGACCAGTATAGTTAATTTCAGAAATAAATACGCCATCATGATGCAAATCAACCAGTGTAAGGAATTCATAAACAAGGACAAAAAAGAAAAGAAAAAAAGCAACCATCAACTGCAACATTTTTGCATTACAAGTCACAGAGATGCTTTTCTTGAGCAGAACTAGTGACAGATAGAAATGGACACCAGGAGTGACAATATTTGGAATTGCCTAGAAGCCAAAGAAAACAAAGACATGACTCTTGACTTGCATACAAGATCTAACAGGATCCCAGATTTTCTGGCAACCAAAAGTGTTCTTGGTTTGGTTTCAGGTCATAGTGAAAAGATGACAAGGAAGGTTATTTTTGTTCTTTGCTCTGGGGAAAATTCTTCTTCATTTGTTTAAAAATGGCCTGATTTTTCACACGTGCTTACAAACTTTTTCTAGGACTTAGAATTAGCTCAAAATACTTTATACAGGCTCTTGCACCAATACTGTAGCATTGGTTTTGACTTAGCTTAACATTTTAGTTCAATGCTTTAGACTATAAAATTATTCCTCCTTTATAGTTAGTTTGACTCCCAGCAAGGTTTAAGTGGGAGAAAAAAGCTTTAGGGAGGAAATAGAGAAATCAAGTGGATAAGCTTTAGCAGTAAAATGCTATTAAATAATGGATACAAAGGACAATGTTAAGATTTATTTTCTTCATAGGTATGGAAGGCAATGGATAAAAAAGCACTTGCAGGAAAGACAGATAAGCATGCAATTTCAGTTCTGGCAAACCTACTGTGTGACTAAAACAAATTGTTTCAAGTTTGCAGTACCCCAGTTTCCAGTCCAGAGCAGCTAGCCAGAGCCCCCTCCCTCCTGAGAAATCTCAGCTCACCTGGAGGTGTTTCCATGGCTATGTGAAAACACACATCTGGTTTCTTCTATCAGGTAAAATACTTGGGATTATGTATATGAAAGAGGCTGCTGATTAAATGTTTATCTCTAAGAAAATATCTGTATGGCCATGCACAATTTCTGCTCACTCCAGTCTCTCAGTGAGGGTAAAACCAGCA
This sequence comes from Notiomystis cincta, assembly GCA_013398075.1. Classification (NCBI taxonomy): domain Eukaryota; kingdom Metazoa; phylum Chordata; class Aves; order Passeriformes; family Notiomystidae; genus Notiomystis; species Notiomystis cincta. The sequence continues at coordinate 178,480 of VZRX01007293.1, read as the reverse complement.
CAAAACCATCAAGCTGCCTGACTGAGAGAGCTTCTTGCAGGACTAGCTGGCAAATTTTGAACAGAGAAAGGGGCTGCAGATACAGAGTGTGCTCCTTTTTCACACAGAAAACTGTAGGCTGAGTGCATGGTAAACATAAACACTGCTGGTGATTTCTGTATTTGAACTAACATCTACTGGAACAGCAAAGAAGGATTTTAGGGGGGTAGAAGGGAACATCTGACATGGTGGTCCCTGCCAGAGCATGTGCTGTGTGGTCACTCCAGGGGATATAAGAAAGCTCTCCTGAGGAACCTTTGTCTGGCAGCAAAAGGGAACAAATAAAGATCCAGTTCTTAGAATGAACAGGCAGCAGGGACTTTGGTTGGATTAGCTTTAGCAAATGTTGTCTTTTACAGACATTTAAATTCTTGTAATTTTATTTATTCTGCTTGATTAGGGAGTAAAAAGCCCATGTTAGACCTCTTCTACGTGAAAGAGGAACAGTCTTTTTCTTCTGTGAGAATGTTGCAAGCTTTCAGAAGGAAAGGGAGTTTGTCTTAGGTAATACAAAGTAATAACTGTGTTCAAAAAACTAGTGTGGAAAATGGTTTTAAAATCTGAATTTTGAATTTTTTTTTAGTTGCCTCTTCCACAAATTCTTGTCATCCCTGAGTCTCAAGGAAGAGAATAAAAATGGCATTAAATTGAAAGTCAGATAAATGAAATTACTTGTCTAAGGATCTTCACAACGGTGCAGGCAGAACCAGAATTCCAATCCCTGCAGCTATCTGCTGCCCAAAAGGGATTATGTGACCACCTGGTTTTTCTCATTGTGTCATTCTTTTGCCTGGATTTAAGAGAACTGTTCTCTCCTCTGTAATCATTACGATTTTCCTGAAACATCCTCTCAAAATCTGCAGTTGAAATCCTGACCTGACTTTTTTTCACCTGCCTACTGAGTGATTCTGCCCAGTGGGCTCTGGTGGCATGGCAATCTTCAAAAGAAGCTTCTAATTGCATTGGCTGAATCAATAAATGCACTGTCAAATGCTTACACTAAGATTACACACGCAGCCCCATGTTCAGAGCCTCACTGTGCTCTGCAACCTAATTAAAAAAAAATACCCTAAACTTCTCCCTGCAGACCAGGGAAGCCTCTGTGGATCCTGGACTGTCTGCCAGGCAGACACTAATTGAAAACAAGGCCAATTGTGAGAGACTGGGCACCCCATGGAACATCCTGTGCCTGGTAAAAATGAGGCTGTGGGGTAGGAATTGTGGTGTCTGCCTTGATGGCAGACCCTTTGGATCAGAGGCTTAAGGGAAGCCTGCAAAGTTAGGTCCTTTCAAAAGGAGATTTCCAAAGCAAATCTGTCACCAGCAGTCACAAAGGCACTGAAGACCATGACAGAGTACCTTGTGCTGGATTGACTTTTTGTGATGCTCAGGGAAAGTAAACAAGTAGTTTCTAAAGCTGGCACGTGTTTGCCACCATTCTCTACAAGAGGGCTTTACTGGGAGGAGGGAGCAGACCTTTTGCTGAAGAATCCTTTCCTCCCCCTGTCTCTCTGGCATCCTCTGGGAGTGGTGCTACCCTGCTGGCTTTGGGGTTGCATAGAAGGAAGGCAAAGGACTGTGACAACTAAATGTTTTTGTCCACATGTTTAGAAGTGGGTTCATACAGTATTTTTTTCCCAGAGTGAATTCTCCTACTAATGTCCTGCTGGCAGGCCTTCTCGTGATTAGAATTTATTCTGTGCCCTGGAGATGCAAAGTTTGTGATGTGTCCCCACAGGGGATGCAGAAATGCTGCATCAGAAGGGGCTCCTCAAGCAGAGATGCACCAGCTCTGAATGAACTATATACTACAGCCAATTGCTTAGAAACACATTCTATTTTCTCTTTGCTGCCTATCTCTTCGCAGAAAACAGCAGCCTCCAGCCCTAAGCATCCTTTTGTAGAGACCAGTTTTGTCATTTCTATTGTTAGCACAATTCTTCTAAGATAAAAAACCTCTTATAATTAAGGACTTTCAATGGCTAGGCAGCAAAATCTTTCCCTCTACATCAACAACTACATCAGAATATTCTCTTCCAGAGAAAAACAAGACAGAACCCCCTTCCTCTCCCCCCAAAAAATCCCTCACAGGGGGCAGAATTTTAAAGTGAGTTAATTTGCAGGATCCCTGCTCTTGTTTTGCCTGGTTCCACTCATTGATTCAAGCTAGCAGTTGAGTAGCAGGTATATCTGTTAAAACATAGAGCAAATGTTTTGTTTTTCTTTGGGGAGACAATGAAATATGGCACCACATTTATTCATGCTGTGCTTCTCAGGTTGGCTTGTTCAGTTCTCTAAGCAGGTAGCTCTGAGTGAATTCTTCCACTGATGATTTTTTTCATCCAACTGTATCCAAACAAAACAAAACAAAACAAAAACAAAACAAAACAAAAGTTTTACAAATACCTAAACTTAAAACCCACAAAGATTAGTTACTTTCAGGCCATATTGACTGCAGTTGACCCAATATCTTGAGAGTTGGAGAAAGGTCAGGAGAGAATTTCCAAACATTGATTTCATAAACCCTGGAAAATATTATTTTTCCACTAAAAAAATCATGCTGAAAGATGTTTATTTTGTTATTTTCTGTTTATCATTAGTGCTCAGCTTTAAAGAATCAAGTTAGGCACACAAACATCAGGAGGCAACTCAAGCAGCCAAACTTGTAACATAGGTTACAGAAAAAAATTAAAATAAACAAGGAACTTCTCACAAACCAGCCAGAGATTGAATGCCTATTTGTTCATGCTAAAACAAACTTAGAAAGGAAACCAAAATTAAAAGCTTGTAAAATAATATTATGCTAACTCCAGGAAGAATATTATTTATAAAGTTTCTCAATAGGTTTGCTTGATGATCCAGTCTACCCATTAGTGTGGCTAGGGTGCTGCTAATTGACTCATGATAATTAATTTGTTCTTAAAGCATGGGTAGTGCTCTGGGTGCTTAGCAAACAATCCAGGTGGCTATGAAGCCAAGAGACTTGCTGTGAGGAGACTTATGGTCTAATTATCTAACAGTAATACATTCCAGGATCACACTGCCAAAAAAGAACAATCTTTATCAGGCTTCATTTTAATCTTTCCGTTTAATGGCTCAGAGATGATGAAGAGCTGACCACTCTTCATCAAATAGGCATAGAAAAAATTATAAAATTCTTTCTTCATTCTTCAAGGCACTAATTTGGGGGTGACTGGGAGCATTGCTAGTCACCCTTCATAGCAATATCTGGTATATTGGAACAGGGGAGGAAGAGCAAACTTCCCTGCTGCAAATGGAAGAGGGTGGTTTGGATGGGATGTGAGAAATGGCTCTGTGCTGAGTGAGGTGAGGTCAGTCAGCTGGAAATGGTGTCTCATCCTCTCAAAAGTAGTTGGGGGTGTGGAGGGTTTTCTATAAACTAAACCTCTAAAAAGCCTGCATTTGAGAAACCAAAATGAACCAAAAAACCCCATGCATAGGTGTGGCCCTGCTTGGACCACTGCAGTGGTTCTAAATTCCAGCTGGATGTGGTGGCACTGGCTTTAGGGCACATCTCCTTCGAGTCACTGCAGCTTTTCCAAGCATGTGGTCCATATATGGCCATAGATTAAAAATGCTAGGGGACAAATGTGCCATCTGCATGGATTAATCAAGAAGAATATTGTTTATTCATCTGGAAATGGCTGGTGAAGCACAGGGGAGTGTTTATCCCTGACATTCTGAGTTACAATGAGTACGTACATATGTGACATGTACATTTAGAAATTCATCCTCCTGAATTTCAGGCCAAGCCAAAAGAATGTTCCTTTAGCAGCACTCTCTACCTTGCAGCCCTAGGTGGTCTTACATGGCCTTTTTTTCCAGATGCTGAACTACAGCCTGGTAGCAAAGGCATGTGTGGTTGGCCACAGGTTTTCCAAAGGCTTACTCTGGGAGACAGCCTCAGTGCCCGTGCCAGTATCGTAGAACCCTGATTTGCCACCCTGAGGAGAGCAAGATGCCTTCCAAGTCCTGGAGTTTTTAAGTTTTGGGGGTTTATACCCTTCTTTAAATCCATCACCTCTTCTCCCTTGTAAATAAAACTTCTCTTCCTTGTCTCCCATTCTTCTTAGTTTCTTCAGCCGATTTTCATCTCTGAGCAGATGAAACATATCCTACACGATATTAAAAACATCAATCTGAGCATGGGAAACCCTGCTAAGCTGATCCCTGAACTTTGCTGCTCCCTCCTGGATCAGCACAGTAGGACTGCTCAATGCTGTGTTCTGTGCAATGTAAGTGTGTCTCAGCTAACTGACCTAAAGCTGGCTTGTTTTCAGGTATTCTCCTTTTGGGCTCTTAACTCACCTTCTACTTCACAACTTGTCAGACTGCTCAAGCAGAGAAAGATCTACTACATGCCTTCAGAGTGGAACATTACTTATTGTTAGTGGGAAACTGCCAACCAAGTTCACTGCATTCCCAGAAACCCAACCCCCAAACCCTAATGGCAGCATGTATACTCTCATCTTGAAGTGCTCAGCTTGCACAGGAATCCTTCTCTCTGCTGGTTGTCTGTCCCCACTGCTTATCTGCAGGAACACACACTGGCTGCTGCCTTCCTGTTGTTCCTCCTGAGTGAAGAAGCTTGGCTGCAGGAGAAAAACTTGAAAACTCTTGGTTTCTATTCTTACAGACAGTATGGGTGCAATTGCACCTGTCCTGCTCTGATGTACCACAGTGAGCACTGCATGACCCTCAGTACTTCCCAGAATGTCCTGCTCTGAGATACCCAACGCTGGACAAACCATCTTCATCTTTACTTTCCCTACAAAGAGAGTATGGGCATAATGATTTTTATTTATTTATCTGGACATGTAGAGATATACAGCTGTTAATAGGTAACTGTACAGCTGAAGAAATGCTACCACCACCTGGACTTTATGATGCCCCTTTTTGACACAGACATTGCTGAGAGTGCAGTGAGGTCTGATAGACACCTTGTTTCTTTAGTTCTCAAACACTTTTACCTTGATAAGAATTTTCCAATCAATGCCTCCCATTATCTTCCAGAAATGTTAATTGAAGATGTATTCACATCAAACACTTCTATCTTATCTGAAGGAGGTGTGTGGAACAGAGTTTCAGGACAATAGAAACAGTAATATTCTGAGACTGTAATTATATTCATACTTCATGCACTGCTAGAATGACTTGCAAGTTAAAGTTATCAAAGGCTGCAGTTGTGCCTCTGGTTTAGTGATGAAGAAACATTTAATATCAGCTAGTAGATGGGAATGTCCCAAACTCTGAGATGGGGTTTATATTATGTTTATGAAATAGTAAAGTCTTACACTTTTCTCAGGAAATTTAAACTCATCTAATATGGAGGAAAAAATGGTCTCCCTGGGAGTGATTCTTTTTCTTAAAGACCAAGAGAAAAACACTTTTTAGACACACTTTCAACATCAGAGGGGAAAGAAAGGCATGGCTAAATTTTTACTCTAATATTGAAAGCCATCTGATGACAGTTGTTCAGAGAGTTTTCTTGGTTGGTGCTGTCGGGTTCTTGCTTTGCTGGCCACATGTTCTGGCCTGTCCAGTCTCCATCCAGCCTTGCTCCTCCTTCTGAGCCTCCAGCAGGGCAGGAGGGACACAGCCCCACCCAGCTGCCATTGGCACACTGCTGGGAGGTCTCCTGGCTCTCAGCTGTGGGATCAGCCAGCATGTGGCAGAGCTGCAGAGCCCCTGTGCAGCAGCCTGAGCAACACCCTCTTCTGCAGCAATAAAGGATGGCCTGAGTTTCTTTCTTTTTCCTTGGGATCAGACTACATTGAAGTTATTTAGTGTACTATGAAGTTATTACTTTCCCTATGATGATCATTATTTACTCTCTCACTGGGACAATGGCAATTGCCTGAGTTTCCCTGGTCAGAAAGGGAAGCAGAAAAGATGCTCATGCCCATTCTGCTTCACTCTTATTTCTTCAGATACAGCCTAAGAGTGACTGTGTCCAGGAGCCAGAAAGAGAAGCAGTGCAAAGTAATTTGGAAGATGGGACTGAAAATGCTATTGCTGCTGCAGCTATGATGAATATTCTAATTTAGATATTGTTATTTCAGTTTCTCCTCTCTGCAGACATCTGAGACTCTTCCAAGGTGCATTCCTTTGGGAAGCAGGACAGTGGAAAAGGGGCTACAGGAGACTACACAAGACTGAGCCTCTGGTTTCCAGGGGAGAAATGGAGCAGCACTGAAATCTGAAAAATAAACTGCCAGTGGACCATTTTAAAAGTTGTTACAATGAAAGCCATGAAACACATATGAGCAGAATGCCACTGGGGGATGCACTGAACACGTGGGGAAGAGTTGCACAACTTCCATGTTTCCTTGCTCCAGCAGACTTTGTTGTCTGTGGACTGCAGATCTGCATTGAATGAAATCCCTCTGAAGTGTGAGTTGTTATTCTGCCTAGGAGTGTAGGAATTCCTTTATGACTTTAGCTTTATGAGTGTGACTGTGGTATTTCAGAAAGAGAAAAAATTAAAGTAGATACAGATCTCTGATTTTTATCCTCATGATTAAATGAGTAAGAGCTGGGAGAAAGTCAGGACTTTCAAAGTTCACTTAAAGTACTGTTTTGGATGCCAGTCAGGAAAAGTAAGGCTGACAGAAACTACAGAAATGAAGCAATTGAGGGAGCTGTACTCATTAGCACTAATAATGAGTAGGATTATACTTAAAGGTAGCACTGGACTCACAGAGGTCAGCAACAGACCTCAGATTAACCTAAATGGAACAGAATCAAACACATCAGTGATTCCTGCAGTTCTGTGAAATATTTCAAGCAGCAGAAGCAGTATCTCTTGATTACTAATTACAAATTATGGACATACAAAACTCTAATTTAAATTGAAGTTGCTCATGGTGAAGTAGGGCTGCATTGATTAATTGATTAATTCAGAACCCCTCCTGCTGGGCAGGTACAACACAACTAAAAGCAAGGCAAACTCTGATGAAATGTGATATAAATTAAGATTTTCCTTGTTTACTTACCTTTTTGTAAAAAGCTTCCTCTGCAGCTAAAGGATATTGTGTTTTAGGATGATACTCTCACGCTTCTGGAGAAGGATGCCCCAGGTTTGTTTGTTATTGAAGTCAGTACTTATTGATACACCTGTGTTTGTTGTGCACTGCTCTTTTTGTCTGAAGAGATGAGCTCAGTAATGTGTGGGTAACTGCCTCTGGACTATTCAGTTCCCATCCTCTTTCCCGAGGATGCCAAAAAGCTGAAGGATTATGTGATGTGTCTGTATTTTTGCCAAGGATAAACCAGCAACAATCTTGTCTTAACATTCAAAGGGAACTCAGACACTCCTGGCTTCTGGCAATTGTTGACTTGAATTAGATTCAACTCAGTGGAATGCCCTAAACACTCTTTGTCTCTTGGACAGTTATTTCATAATTATTTTTAATCTCTTCAAACAAACTTTATTGGGCAGGAAAATACATGTGCTCGTGGATTGCATAACCCTAAATTGAAATTGTTTAGGATTTTGAAATCAACAAATCATGGACATAAAGTTTTGATGGGTCAATAAACACCTAGAGAAGAGAGAGACTTTTTTAAAAGAAACTGGGTCCCAAGCCTCTGCCTGGGAGAAGCTGAGAATTAACCTGAATTAATTCTGAGGTCTAAGGTCCAGAGTAGTAAGCATAACTTCTGCTTTGATAACCAGGATTGCTTTCAAATCCATCCTCCCTGCTGCAGGAATGGCAGGAGGGTGCAGTACAGAGCCAAGAGGTCACTCCTCAGAGAGCATGCCCTGAAGCCAGCTGAGGAACAGAGAAGGGGATGAAGGAGTCTCCCTGCACGGCTGATCTGCAGCTCACTTTGACACAGCTTTGCTCTGAGGGTGCTGGCAGCAATGTCACACAGTTGTGAAGGTAATGAACCACCAGAACATGCCTTTGCTTTGATCCAAAGCACTTCCTCCTCAGCACACAGGAGAACTTAGGGGGAAAAATATAAATTTCTTTTCTTATCAAAAATTTTTTTTTTTAATCTTTGCCAGTGTTTTTTAATCTATGCCAGTGTTTTTTATCTTTCACTCTGGCAAAGGTGATGTGGAGTAAATCAATAGTGTTGCCTTTGCTGCACTCTACTAAGAGAAGCTGCTGTGCATCACCATCCTGCTGCTGCTGCAACAAGATGTGATCAGTTACAGAAGCAAAATTGGGAAAGAGGTTTCATGGATGGTCTAAAGCAGGATGAAGTATTCTGTGCAGCTCTTATGCAGCTGTTTGTCTAATCTTTTAATTTATAAACAACTGGCAAATATTCCTATAGTTTTTGCAGTCAGCCAGCTCTGATGCTCCAGCAGTCATAAAGCTCTTAATAATGCTCATTCTGTTACAAATGGGAATAAATTCCTCTGAGCTCTTCCTCCAACAGCCTTCTTGGCTCCTGTGATCACCATTTATTGTAATATTTTATGTAATTAATTATCATATAGAATGCAACAGCCCACCTTCTTGTTTTCCTATATAAACTCATTCCTCCCATTTTTTTTTTACTAAATTGAACTTTAATTTTCTTGAAGTTATATTTTAGAGACCATTTATTCTTACAACTCTCCTCCAAAATCTTCCTTTTCCCCCCAGATATTGACATTTCAATTTTTTCTTTGAAATCTCATGACCTTAAATTTAGACTTTCTTTTCCAAAAAAGAAGCAAAACTGAGACTGTCAGAAAACCAAACAATTCTGAGGGATTCAACTTCAAGAAAAATGCCAGATATCATGAAGCTGGTGATTAAAATTGCAAAAGCTGGCAGCATGACAATTGCAGGTGATGAATATGTATGCCAAGGCTTTCCAGACATAGTAATTAACAGATTGAGGTGCCTGAATGCTGCATGCAACCAATTTAGAAAGGAGGGTAGCTCTTGAGCTTTAGGCTTTGTTCTGTACTGAACATCCTGCTGCAGCTCAGCAAACACAGGAGTCGCAGCTGAAACCCACACGAAATTAATGACAGAGCAGACTGGTTTGAGCAGCTCCCCCCTTCAGCAGGTGTGTGCAGTATCTGCCCACTGGAAACAGGTGTGGGCTTTCCAATTAAAGGAAGTTTAAGATGTGGTTGTGTGGGTTTTGGCTCCTCTCAGCACTGTCTCCTCACCCCTGAGCAGATTCAGGGTGCCCACACTGCTTTTGGGTTTCTGCACTCCAGAAAGTGCTGTGTGGGCACACCAGGTGTGTTCAAACCTCAGCCTGGACTTCTGAGCAGGAGCAGCTCACCTGCCAGCCCTGGACACCTGCCTGCTGTTTTCAGCCCCAGGTGGCCACTGCTTTTAGGTAAGCTGGAGGTATGGTTATACCACAGGTATTTTCTATAATAAGAACACAAGAAAAGGAGAAAAAGGGAATTGCAATTTTGCTCACTTCCTTTCACTTCACTCCACAGCAGCAGCATGATGTACCAGAGATGTTAGAGATACTCTCCTTTCATTTACAAATTCCAAATACTTTTGGTTTTTTTCCTGACAATGTTCCCAGCAATCATTTACCTCCTCACTTTGCCCCTCTGTATGTAGAGCCATGGTCTGTGGCTTTGTTTTAGACCTGCAGTTTGTATCTGCCTTCACAACATCCACTGAAAAAATTCCACAGCCAGTCTTCAAAGAAGTGCTTATTTGTTAGGCTGCTTAAACAAACCTGGTAGGTTCAGTTTGTCCTCCTTGTTATGGTGAGTGGTGAATATCAGATCTGCAGGCATTACTCTTCTCTGAAGAAACAGAAATCTGGTGCTCTGGTAGAAATCAAACCTTTAGCTTGACACTGGGTCAGGGAACAGAAGAAGTGGAAGACATAAGAAAAGTGGCACTTGAGGGAGATTCTGGATTAATTAGTGTAAAGCAGGCACAGTTTAAATTCAATCAGATAGGGATTTATGAGTGATAGCAGGAAACTATTCATGGAATTGTCAAGAGCAAATCATGTCAAACCAATCTAATTTTCTTCCACAATGTGGTTACAAGACTTGTAGGTGGGAGAGAAGCAGCAGATGACGTGTGTCTTAAAGCATTAAGCAAATCTCATATGAATTAAGAGACAGAAATATGGTTTTGAGGAAACTTTTACCAAGTGAGAGTAAAATGGATGGAAAACCAAAGCTACAACCAGAACAATGATCAGTGCTGAGCAATTGCATGAGGGGCAAGGGGAAGAGACTGGTGCACAAGAATCTCCACTTGAACATGAGGAGGAATTTTACTGTGTGGATGGCCCTGCACTGGAACAGGGTGTAGAATCTCCCTCACTGAAGAAATTCCAGAACCATCTGGACATAATCCTGTGCCATGTGCTCTGGAATGCCCCTGCCTGAGCAGGGAGCTTGGACCAGAGGACACACTGAGGTCCCTTCCAGCCTGAGCCACTCTGTGATTCTGGATCATGCTGCAGGTGACATTGTGTATCCTCAACCCCATTCTGATCCAGATTTTTTTTTTTAATTGGGGGAGGAGGAAGTGTGTTCTTAATTTCAAAATCTTAAAAGTTTAGTGTCTGATTATTTTTGGTGGAGATGATTGATGGTGCAGTTGTTTGTCAACTGTCAAATTAGCAGTCTCACAGATCTTTTTTTCTTTTGATGCCATGTTAATATAAAGGCAAGAGGAAAACAGAAAAAAAAACCCCAAACAAACCCTACAGAGTCATATATTAGTCAGGCAAAGTCACAGAGAAGATTCAAACAGCTTGGTGTGTTTGATTGAAGAAATGAGATATGTAGATGAAAGAAGATCCAGAAGCTTTTGATCCCTTTTATATGTTTTTGCTTGGGGGGTTGAGAATTTGGACATGACATCGTTTCAGTGTACCTCTGTCTCTGTTTTAAGCAGAAATTAATTTCTACAGGAGGAGCAACCAGGGGAAAATACCATCTGATTTTTAGCATCAATGTGGAGGCACATGGGATGTGTAAATATGCCAGAAAAATGCATGCTGGATTTTTCTTCTGCTCTTCCACCTGAATCTGAGCACCAGAAGTTGCCTGCAAGAGTAGTCTGATGCTGTGGAGAAATAAAAAACCTCATATTTTTGTTTAGGGCCATTAGACATCAAACTGAGGTTTGAATGAAAGGTGTCTCCTTTTTAAGCCATGAATGGAAAAACTTCCCTATGTCCAAGGTGGAAAAAGGGAAATCAAGTTAACCAAAAAGGGCATATGAAATTCCTCAGGGCCTTTGGATTCATTGTCTGTGACACAGGTGCTTTCCTGTATTGGCTGGTAATTTAATAATATTTCCACAATACATGTATCACACTTCATTACATTTTTTCAGCAAATAGAGTAAATTATGTGTCCATGTTGTGCTTAAAAATGTTCATATCTTAATAACTGACTTATTTTTTGGCTAACAACTTGCAGATGTTGTAAAAAGAATGGGATTGCATGAGAAAAGGATAACTGGTCTTATAAAGTTTATCAATTTTAGGACTCTTTACAGAGAGAAATCATACTTTGGCTCTTTCTCATGTACTTTCATAAGGAATCATCTCAAAATCTCTGAGAATGGAAAACATACAGAGTGCTGTCTGTGTCTGAACTGGGTGAAGAAAGGTCTCTGGGGAGATGACATGAGCATATGCTATTTCAAATATACAAGAATAATCTGTTTTAATTTAGAGAAGGGTTGAGTTCTATAATTGTGATCCTCTTCTAAGCAGAAGCCTGCAAACCTGGCCTTGTCCCCAGAACTTCTTCTTGTGCATATAGCAGCATATCCCAAACAAACATTCATTGAATATTGCTGTATTTTTAGCAGAAGGCAGCTGTCTTTTTTCCTTGTTTCTCTTTTGCACAGCAGTGGCATAAATCTGGACACAGCCAGCTTTTCAGATTAACTAACAACATCTTGGCAAAAACTGCTCAGACATTAACTTGTTTTGGTATTACTGCTATTATCTATTAATCTGCCCAAGCCCAAAGAAAGTGAGCTGCACCATCTTGAAGATTTATATATTAGGTTCCCTAGGTTGTTCTAATGAAAATTATCATAAATCACAGCCCTGGAGTATTTTCTTAACAATTGTTTAGCCACTGCACGCTAATGAACTCTCCTCATTTATTTACCCAAAATACCTTACCAAGGGAAAAAGGAAGTGGCAGAGACAAAGCATCATGCTTTCAGGCCATCCTTAGAGATTTTCCAAAGCACCAGCAGCTGCAGGTGTTCTTTGCATTAAATTGCATGCAGTTTATCTAAGGGGAGCATCATTCTTTATCAATTGAAAACAGCAAACAACCCCCACCTAGGAATCTCACCTCTGAGCTAATAAAAATTCTTTCTCAGAAGCCCACTAAAAATTCCAGGTATTTTCCATGATTTGTGCACCTGTTTCAGAAGCTCACACTTTCAGCCAAGAATTTTTTTTTTAAACCACACCCCTGATGCTAATGGCATCTGTCCCAGGAAACCCTCCCTGGCCCCCAGCTGGTGTGGCAGGTGGGCACACTGAGCACCCACCTTCCTGAGCATTTCAAAGGATCCACTGAGTGTCCTTTGGGCTCCTTTGCCACCTTCCTGCTGCCACAGCAGGGGCACCAGGCTGCCCCTGGCACGAGGGTGCACCCCAGCAGTTGCTTCACAAGGATGGGGCAGGTTCCTGCTGCCAGTTCACTCCTGCTGTGGATCTGGCCACTGGCTTTGGTACTTCTGCCCAAGATGTGCCAAAATTTGCGACATGCTGGAACTGGATTGGATAAAAATTTGGGATAATGCCACCAAAAGTGTAAGCAACACAGTGAGTAGTAACAAACCCAGAGTGAACTGTAATGGATATTAACAGAAGGAGGAGTGAGGTACATGATTTTGCTGTCCCCTAAGAATGTCCATTATTTAAAAGCTTTCATTTTCCTGAAGTGACTGGTTTGTGTTTCTCCTCCAGTTGTCTGTTTACTGTAGTGTTTTGGTTTGCTGATCATCCATCAAAAAAAACCCCCAAATCAAATCCCATATGAGGGCCCACATGTGAAATTATGTTTTCTGAAGTGGGTGAAAATATTCCTTTGTTGCTAAATGGCAGACTACACTTGCCTGCTGACACTGATATGGAAGAAATAAATAGAAACAGGCCAGTAAGAATTATAGGTAGGATAATAGGTTTTTCACAGTGCATTACTAAAAAAGAAGATTAGATTGGCTGCTACACAGGACATTAATTCTACAGCTATAGCCTGAGCAGTGTACAAAGTTTAAATTGATTTATCCCGGGAGTATCTGAGAACAGTCACTTTATAGAATTTTTTTCTTCCTTACTTATTAAATGATGCACCTCATAGCACTCATTTGTTGGTCTATTATTCTGATTCCTTCCACTGCATGGGGCACTGTGTTATCCAGACTTCAGTAGGTTAGCATCTCTCTGCCCTCCTTGGTTTCCATCAGGTCCTGGTGGTGGGAATCCTTTGGAAATGTTCTAAATTCTGACTGCACTTTGGGCTGAACATGGGAAACGGATTAAGTCAGCACCATTTGCAGAATACTCTAATTATTCTCAGTGTCTTTGAAGACACAAACACTTGAGTTCAGTACCTCCAGATTATTTCTGCCCTGCTAACAAGGAGTGTCCTTGCTTTTTAACTCTCCTACTTGAGCTCCCAGCTCCTGACTCCAGCTGCCCATCAGGAGAGCAGCTTGCCATGGCAGTGTCACATGCTGTTCCTTCTGCCATACAAATTCCAGAGGAGCAGGATTTCTGTTGGAGTCCTTGCATCATGCTTCAGCCCTTGGAGTCTTTTCCCACTTTTCAGCTGCTGCCTTTCACTAATCTCTATAAGCCTTCTCCCTTGTGCCTTCTCACAACACTGGACTCCTGCTCTTGAAGAGTTTCTGAGCTTTATGCAGTACAATTGAGCCAGCATCTCTAATCCACTTCCACATAGCCTCTTTCCTAATCTCCTTATGAGGATACCCCAGTGCTGGCCTGGATGGAGTTCAGAGATAGCAGGACAATTTTGCTGCTGAAGAATACTCACTTTAGAAACTTCTAAACCCTCTGTTTTTAAAATAAACCCAGAGTTTGTATTTCTTTTATGGCTGGTCTAAAATGGACCAGGAGATGAAGGTGTTGCTTAGAACATGGTGTAACTTTGCCTTCCTTCATGTGCTTTTTTGAAGGAAAGTGTCAGCCCTGAGAGTGGAGGCAGTGTTCAGGTTGTGATCCAGCACTGTGAGTAGCTGACATGAGCTGCCTGTAACTTTCCTTAATTATCTGAAGCCAGCTGCTCATCTCTGTGGCCTGGCCAGCACTTTGTTTATGGCTGCTCTGTGTGTTACCATAAAACCACTGCTTGATCTTTGTGCTTAACATTGCAGCACACAGAGGCAGCTGAGATATTTTGGCTTGAAACTTGTATTTTAATTTTTAAAGAGCATTGATCTCCAGGATTTCAGAGGTGCCAGTGGGTGAAATAATGATTTCATTGCTGGATGGGTCTGCTGAGGTGAGGGGGGTTCAACAGGAGAGCTCTTCTGTGCTGGGCCAGAAGCACCTGTGGTACCCTGTGTGTGATTCCTGCAAGGATAAGAACTTAACTCCATGCTGCCTAAAGTTTCACTTAAAAATGGAATGTGCTGCTGTGCTGTGTGTTTATATATGTTTTATAATATAGAAAGATAGATAATTATATATATTTGCACACTCTTAATAGTTCCCTATCTGTGTATACCTTTCCACAGTGATAGTGGACTGCCTTTGACAAAGACATTCCCTAAGCAGAGAGAGGCTCCTTTTGACTTTGGGTGAGGACAGAGGGTTAGGGAGATATGATCACAAATATCTTCTTCTGACTATTAGGTAAATGGTTGTCCCCTGTCAGTCTAGTGGGAATATCTAAAGTGATGCCAAAGAGCAGGTCTTAGCTTTTTGTGTGTCCTTTGTCCTGCAGGCAGGAAACAAAGCTCCTTTCAAAAATATTTTGTAGGAACAAAATTAAAAAGTTTAGAAAGACATTCAATAATTCATTGAAGTTAGGAGCTCTGAAATAGGCAAAAGTATCAATAATAAATATATCTAAGTTCCTTGACAGTGTTTATTTAATGATTTTAAGTATTTAATAAGAATGAATATTGATTAAATAATTAATAGAATTTATTAAGCACACATAATAATTTATTAATTAGATTGTATTATTTGAGTAAGGAATTAGATATTAAAAATTCAAGTCTTTTGCCCATAGCTGGCCTCACACAGTATCACAGGGAAAGAGCCAGTTCCCCTATCTTAGTAACTCTTGTTTTGAACACATCTTCAGTCCTAACCTGTACAGCATGAGGGATGGCAGAGAACACAAATGTTCCATCTCCTCTGAAGATCAGGTACAGATTGCAATAGATGCTGCCATGGAGTGGAATTAGGTGATAAATAAGACCATAGAAACAGAATAATAATGAAAACTTTATTTTCCCTATCCACACAGAAATGCTGGTTAATTCCTAGAAAAGACAGAAGGGATTTAATAATTTGACATTTTTGCTGCTAATGAATAAATCCTGCAAAGGAACACTGTAATGAACCATAATCATACGAATAAATTAGACTATGTAATAGTCATTTAGGGCATTCCCCAGCAGTCCACTGGTACAATTCCCTAAAATATCCCTTTCTCTTGGCTGTAGATCCCTAGCTCAGCTCCTGGCTGTGCACATACTCAAGTGTATTGTAGCACCACAGTACAAGTGCCAGTTGCTCCTTCTGTGATGCCTGGTGTGAGCCTGTCCCTGCAGGAAGAGAACTGGTGCTGGTTTTTGCAGAGGTACAAAAACCTCATCAGGACTTTCCCCAGTACCCCTGGGCTTTCCCTGATGGATGCTGTGTGCACACAGGCATGGCACAACCTCAGCTCAGTGCTTAAGAGGCAGCACTTCCCAAATGAAGCTCCCATTACACTGGTAACAGCCAGAATTCCCACTTCGAGCCTCCCCTGCTGTTTCCACAGCCTCCCCCTAGTTTGTGTCTATCCTATGACTTTAGGTGAAGAAAAATATATCCTACAGGATGCTCATTCACTTGTGTGTCAGGAATAAAGGCAGGACTAAATCCTCATGCAGAGTGTGGTGCCCCTTTGGACCCCCTGTGTCTGGGAAACAGCTGAAACCACAAGAACTCGTGAGCTACAGCCATGTAGAAAAAGGCTTACAGGAAACAGACAGGAAAGAATTAGGTTGGGGCATGGTAAGGAAGAGTAGAACGAACTTCAACCACAAGAAGCTTCCCCCAGAGCCCTGTCCAAGCTTTCTGTACTTAGATGATTAAAAAATAAGTAATCTCTCTTTCCTTCTGTAAGTTATGCTTGACAGCTTTGGGGACTGGGGATTGGGTTTGAACTGATGCAGATGTGTGCATCTGGCATATCACTCCTTCTATTTTCTTTGTTATTAATGCCTCCAACACCTTCAAAGACACACCCTTGAGGCAGATCAAATTTTTGATGCTTTGTTTTGGCATTTAAGTGCTGCCTATTATTATTCAATACTGACACCACAAAGTGTATGAAAGCCTTTTCCCAAAATTCGTTTTAGTGCACATATCTGGGGAAACTATGTGCAATAGAACATGCAAGTCCTGAGACTCATGCAGATGGTCTAATGCAGCTCCCAAGGCCATCTCTATGAATGTTTTTAAATTAAATTAGACCCATGGTATACAGCTCAGGATGTCAACAATTGAACCTATGCATGCTTACTTTAAGTGAATATTTTTACAGACCCCAGAATTTTAAGTGTCCCTCCCTTAGCCTGGAGACCCTGTGGATATTTACACAGAGACAAGGGACAAATTTGGCTGTGCAATTGCTGCAAGCAGTTCTCACAGTTCATTCATTCTGTGTTCCTGCTGCACACCCTGCCTTAGCACCTTGCTCGATGCAATTGCTTCTGTCAAAGTCATCGGGTCACCCTCTCCTGGCATGAGCAGCTCCCCTCTCACTCTCATGCAAATCTGGGATCTCATGACCTGGGAGAGTTTTACATCATATAAACTGCAAAGACCACCTCTAAATGAACTGCCCCACGCTGGTGTCTGAGTGCAGCTGGCATTTTCTAGCCAGAGCCAACATGTTTTCCCATGGGATCCCCTCTTGGTAGGAGCAGACTTCAGGAGAGAACAGGAACAGTGTTTTTAATCCTGCAGGAGTCATGGCCATGGCAGAGGTACAGACACTGAGACCATTCCAAATAAAACAAATCCATATAAAAGACACACCAGGGTCATGCAGACCTTTGTCCAGCACAGACAGTTTGAGCCAGGAATGTTGGTGGGATTTTCTGCCTTCCCACTATGCTCTTTTTGAAGTTTCCACCTCTCCATCTCTGCTACATTTTCTTTCTGACATTATTAACCACCAACTTTCTTAGGGCTAGGTTAATCAGAAGGTTGTTTTTCTGCCCAGGGTTTATATTTATTCTTATTCTTGCCCTTTTTTGATTGTTTTTTATTATTTCACACATACTTGAGGAAAGCAGACCTTGATTAGTTTGAATTGTTTTGCAAATTTAATTTGTTTCAAGTATTTTGGACTCAGTTCCTCTGAACAAAAGTCTTTCTTTCTTGACCTTTTAGACTAGGCTACAAACCCCCCTAAATCTAATAGAATTCAATGTTACTTTTCTTTCATGTTATATTCAAACCTGTATTCTTCCAGATTGTGTGGGTTTTTTTTCCTTTTTCTGTTCTTGTGGTGTTTGCTTTTGTTCATTTTGGGTTTTAATTATTTGTCATAAACCTTTTCTACTTTTTTGAATAGACTGCTGAAAGTCATTTACACATATTTCACTGTGAAGGTTCCACAATCATAATCTCACACTTGATTTATGTCACCTAGGTTTGAGTAAAAAAAAATGTAATATGGTGTTTGTTTTTGTATCCTGACAGCATCAGTGTGTCTTGGAAATAAGCCTCCCCTGTGCCTGTGAAATACATTTTTATCACATGTACTTAAATCAGTTGTTGTTGCTTCTGCAGTTATCGAAATAGAATCATCCTGAAACTGAGTCTAAAAGAGATGGGATGCAGCTAAGCAAAGCTGTGTAAAAATCCTGAATATTTGTGATCTGCTGGTTATCTGTTTCAGTACAACTCATAAATCAGCTCTAAACCAGTTTATTGCCAAAGGTAGGCTTGCCTCAATGCAGTTTAAAGATAAGTTTTCTCTTGGTTTCTACCATGTTCTTGCATTGAGTATACAGAATACTGTTGGATTTAGAGACATTCCCCTATGGAGCAGATCAGCTGCTTGTCATTCATTCCAACTCTGGCTGCTTCATCCTCTCTGATAAATATTTATGTATATCTAAAAAACATAGATACTTATACATGTGGCTGTAATAACAGAAGAATTCCACCTTGAATTAATTGCAAAGGTGCTTAGTATTTTTACTTTAGTTCTATATGCTTCAAATGCTGATGAGAACATTGATATTTATATTTCACATAGAATAGAATTCTGATATCAGATACAACCCAGAAGGGAAAATTCTGAACCTGATCTCTCCTAGGTGGAGTTAATCCCAAAGTCTAGAGAAACTCTCTGTATCCCTCATCACTTATGTCTTCTGTCATCTGTGGGTTTGGGTTTGTTTGTGGTTTTGCTGGGGACTTTTATATGGGGAGGGAGGCAAAGGATGGGATGGTAGGAAAGGATTCTCTGACTTCTGATACATGAAATTCTAGTAGGTTATTCTGTTCCTTGAGCCTCTGAAAATTCCACATGTTTATGTTAATCCTATTTGCAGGTTGCTTCTACTGTGCATTTCTTTAACAATAGTGTGAATAATTTAGGTCATGATTTAACATTAACTTCCTGATAAATTACAGCACAGAGTTTGCAAAGAAATGTATTTATACAAATAATGGAAGCTAGATTTTCAGTAATGCTGCTGATAATACATATTTTTATGCTCGAGGATTATGAAATATGTTAGCTATTAAGACTTAGGCAGCATTAATTAGCAGATCCTATGAATCTCAGTGTGATGCAGTTACAGGTGGCTGCTGGAGTTCAGTGAGAGATAAGGAGGCATGGAGGGAAAGCAGCAGGACACCTGGTTCCCAACCACTTTGTCTGCTGTCTTCACTCTTCTAGAAATGACTGCCTTTGGTTAAAAAGTAATCACTTACCAGAGGAAGTAAAAATAAAAGCATAAACCTAGGGTGACCACTGACCAGTGGTAATGCTGCTTGTAAATATGGTGTGGGGAAAGGGAAGGTGCTGCTGGCTCCCATGTTCTGCTCCACAAAAATCTTCCACCTGGAGCAGGGAGGAACTCTCAGACATTGTTCTCATTCAGGTTTGAGACATTTCCTTTTGATTCTGCCTCTCTGCACGTGGGTTGAAGCTGGCACTTCCAGCCACTGCACCACTATCTATTATTCACACTCAAATATCAGGGAGCTCAACTGAATCAGAAGTCCTGTGGATTTAGCAAAGTACAAACACAACATGTGCTGTAGTCCGTGAAACAAAGAAGCTGCACTGAACTGAACAAAATGGGCAAAAAGCAGAGAGGGAGAGAGAGAGAAAAAGGACCTGGAGCCTTTGCTGTGGTGTCTAGCAAAGGCTGCAATGAGGAATGAAAGGGGAGCAGGAGGGAATTGAAAAGAAGGAAAAAAAGTACAGCAGAGGAAAGGGGAAATCAGTGTATATTGAGAAAAGATTGGATGTAGGGACCTGAGAACACAGGAAAAACATTTTAGACCTCCAGATTTATTATTGCTACTTAATATTCTGGAAAAGATAAAGATATTGTTTGATTTTAGCAACTCAGAATTTGAAAGGGGCACTTGACTCAAACATGGGTGTTTCCCATCTGCAAACATAACACCTTTAATTAGAAGAAATTTCCTGCATTTGGTACATTGAAGATAAATTCTAGTCTTATGGCCACTTTCAGAAAACATTCCCATTCTGTGGGTTTTTTGTACCATTGGTACTTCAGAGCTTGAATGCCCTTTTTCTATGATTTTTGTGCATGTATCTTGTGCTATCCAAGAGTTCCAGCATTTCCTCCTGCTCCTTTCTGGAGGTCATCCTCCCCTTTTGAAAACCCTCCACAACTTCCACAACTGCATCTCCTTTCACTGCAGCTGATTGAAGCAGTGACTGGTTTGTGTTTGCTGGTGAATGCAGCGTGGCTGAGTCCACAGGGAATTGTAACAGGCATCTCAGATGTGTCTTCTCTTTGTCATCAGGTGAAGGTTCTCCATGTGTTATTCATATGCATATTTATACATAAACTTCCATAAATTTGCACCACTGCTGTCTCAGTGTATGGAAATGATGAGTTTTATGCTCTATGTTGAGACTCAAAGGATAGAAGAAATTTTCTTTAATATTTTTCCTAACACCTCTTTTGAAAAACACTATGAAATGTTTGCAGATTCTCTAGATCCTTGCTAAGCTACCTTTGATTTATAATTTCAAATAGAATTCAGAAATGAAAGAGTCCCCTTCCACCAACAGATCCTAGTGAGGCTCATTGCCTTTTACATCCTCAAGTTACTTGTCTCTTCCTTGGTCTATCTCTGCTGTTTTATTCCCTTTTAAGTTGGTGGTCAGTATGGAAAATACTGAGATTCATTACAACTTTTTAGGAGGAAGGCTATAAAAAGAAAAAAGTTTACCAGTTGGCTGGCAGTTGAGACCTGACTACTACACGAAGTTCTGAGACAGCTATAAAAAAAAAAAAGGCTTAATTTGATTACCTCATTTGTTTCAAATTTTTTGCATTTTCATTGCATGTTTTCAATTCTTGCAGGGGTTTTAGATAACTGAAAATTATGACTGCAAAGCAGAAAACAACTGTAC
Organism: Notiomystis cincta; assembly: GCA_013398075.1. Classification (NCBI taxonomy): domain Eukaryota; kingdom Metazoa; phylum Chordata; class Aves; order Passeriformes; family Notiomystidae; genus Notiomystis; species Notiomystis cincta. The sequence continues at coordinate 157,611 of VZRX01007293.1, read as the reverse complement.
AAATAAATCAACATTTCCACATCATAAAATGTACATTCTTCATTTAGTTTAACAAATCTTCAGCAGATGATTTATTCTAATGCTCTGGCCTCTGTGGATTTAAGACTGAATTCCAGACATCACATTAAACCTGCTTCATCATTTTCTTGTAGCTGATTTTAATTTTCCATGGCTATTCTAAGGACAAAAAATATTTTGCTCTTCAGAAATTTTGAATAGAATCATTTAAATTTATTAGGAAGAAGAAAAAAATGAATCTTCCTTTTATATATTTCATGTTCCAAAGAAAATATTCTCCCTTGGTAGCATTAAAAAACTTTTTGACTGCTTAAACCACAGTATCTTTCTTCTGCCATCAGAAGAAGAATAATCTGCTTATTTGAAGATGTAAGATATATTTTTTGAGAGAATAGTTTCTAACCTCTGAAAAGAACATTTATTTTTCAGTGAAAAATTAAATTAAAAAAGCCCTCAAACCCTCTTTTGTGCTGCTCCCACAACATAATTTAGAGCCATGATTGAAGGAATCTCAGTGCCAAATTCTTCTTTCTCTTTGATGTTTTTCCTAGAGATTTTAAATATTTTATTCCACATTTCTTTTTTCCTCTTCTCCCTATCCCACAAAAACAATTCTATAGAATAAAATTTCAAAGCTGTGCTGCTGGAAGTTGGTACTGTCATCAGCTGGTGGTCAGCCTCAGATCCCATCTGAACACTTATAAAACACCCTTGAACACTTGTTAATGTTGTTATTGGGGAGAGGCAACCTCTTGGTATCCCTTTTCCTGTCTTTCCATTTTGGAAATTGTTATATAATAGAGTTGCATATGGGTGTGATAAAACCTCCAGAGGGGTCATCTCCCCTTCTCTTTAAAGCAGTTCCACAGAGCAATTGTGTCTTTCAAATCCATAGGCCTTGCTGCCTAAATGGACCAAATGCTTGTAATGGTTCCCCTGATGAGAAAATCCCTTTTTCACTCACTGCCTTCCTTGGAAAAGCCAGACTGCAACAGAATCCAGTGCCACAAGGAACCTTGGATAAAGTACTTGCATGAAAGGACCCAGATTTCCAATTTATAGATGTGATAACCAAGGATTAAGCAATCAGCAAGCTGAAGACAGCAGCAAATTACCTTTCAAGTTCTATTGTCTTTAAATTTGTTTTGAAAAGATTATCTGAAATCATAAAAACAAATCTTCTTGAAATGTTTTCATCTTTCTGTCTATGAGAGAGCTAACATCAGTTGAGAGCAATATTATTTTCTAATAATGTTCGTCCTGGAATGGATTGAATTCAGGAACCAAGAAGGAAAGTTTTCTGGGCTGCCTTTAACCTAAGCCAAACCTAAGCTAGTGATGCAGAGCTGAAAGGTTTTGAGCACTGCCTTCTTCTAACCTAAGCCTTTTTTCAGTAATTTCCTGTCCCTGGAAAAAAAAAATAATCAAAAAAGAGAATGACCAGGCTTCCTGTAAGTTTAATATTTTGGGCAGCTGTCCACAGTTCTGTTAGTATTTGCAGAATTCATTCATGTGTGTGAAAAAAATCTTACTTGTAGTTTTTCCTTCCCACAGTACTGCTAGAACTGGACCACTGTTGTTTTGGGGTTGTTTCTAGAGAAAAATGGGATTATAGCTTTTTTCATGTAAACTCAAGATGAGAATAAACAACCATTATCAGTATTGAATTTTGTTTTAAAAAAGAAAGGTATTCAGCACGAATAGAAAATGCAATTACACTGAGCAAGAAAAATGTGCAGGGGCTTCTAGTCCAAGCATAAACTGATCAGAAGCTGTATCAGCTGTGCTCTTGGTTCAGCAAGGAGTAATTAGTAGCTTCCTGAAAATCTGAGCTTCCTTTGGAACACTGGTCATTAGGTATCATTGGAGACAGCAAACTACCCCAGGTGGCCTCAGCCTGCTCCACCAGGGAAGCACACAGGGGTTTTGTGCTTTGCTCAGTTCACATTATTCAAGGCTAATTGGCTATTCTGCCACTTAAAGCTATTTCTAAGCTTGCTGTTTCACTGGACACTACACAGATTTGGGATTTTCTGATTTAAATGTCAGAGACAGATAAAAAACGCTGGGTTTTTAATATTAGCTTCAGACTGTGCTTTAGCTCCTGCGTGCAGTAGTCCCAATTATTGGTCCCCCTCGGAGACATTCTCCCTTTCTCATAAGATATTACCTCTTTGATAGATTAATCTGTTCAGTCAGCCAGCTAGATGAATGCATTTGGTAGTGCCAGAGAGGGCCAGCTGTAACACAGAGCTGCCCATCTGAGGCCTCTGCTACAGGAGAATGCTGAGCAAAAACGTGGAGTTGAAGCTATGAGTCAGGTTCCATCCAACTGGATGGAACATCTAAGTGGCTTCTCCTTGTCTCTGCCCACAACGAACCTTGAAGCAAAACACAAACCAAGCTTTTCCATTTTACAGGCATTTCTTCTGCAGACAGATTTCCACAAGGATTTTCCAAGATGTGAAAAGCAGTTCACTCTCACTTATTCCATTTCTCTTTCTTCTTCTCCCAATTCTGCCATTACTAGACAAGAGGCAGCAAAATGTCTGTTTTCCTTGCCACACCTGGTTCTGCTTAACTGGAAGAGTAGTTTGTGCCCAGAAAGCACCATGCCTACTGCTTATTTGTATGCAGGGAACAGAATCTCCTGGTGCAAAGTGGAATAGAATTTATTCTTTCTCATGTAGAAGGATGTATTGGATGGCCACCTTGCTATAAGTCTTTTCTCACTTAGAGTGCAAATGCTCCGTGTGCTTGGTGACTTGTGTGCAAATTCCAAGTGGGATGTCTCTGCATGTAATCAGAAAATGCAAAAAAGGGGAAAGAGCAAGCAATGACTTAGTCTTGTTTTATTTATCTAGAGTTCAGTAAATCTGCTGTCCAGAACCTTAGGTTATGAATGACAGAATAAGAAAGCATCTTTGCTGACAGAAACTAATGGGATATTGGCTGTGTTGTCTGGCTAACAGGGAAATCATGTCCAGTGATGGGAGCAGCCTCAGCCAGTGAAGCTCCTGTAGGAAGGATTGTCCATTTGCAGTGAGTTTAACAGAAGCAACAGCAATCCTTGAGCACACATCCAGGGGACTGTCCTTCCTCACCTGTCCTTCCTCATTAAAGCAGAGTATCACTGAGGAGTAGCAGCACTAATGAAAATATTGATTTCCATTTGGTGCCATTTGTTTAGTATGTAAGGATGTAAAAAAAGAGAAATTTGTCTCTATGCAAATTTCTATCCATATAATCTAGACTAAATGGTGGTTATAAGGTTTGTCCCAGCTTAGGTGGCCAGGAATACATCATTATGTGTCTTTAGATCCAACATTCTCAAGCTGTGAATATAATTACAGACTCAATTATATAAACTCAATTAACCTCATCATTTCAAGCTATATGTCAGACTGTATTTTATCCAGGAGATGCTATAAGAAGGTAGAATGTAACCAAAGCCCTGGAAATGACAGCTGGAGAGGTCTGAAGAGCTGCTGTACATTGATGTCTCTGACAAAGTGTGCTCAGGCAGGGAACTTGTCAACCAGAAGTAAAATCTGAATGCTTAGAGATGGAAATAGTGAGAGAATGAGCTGCTCAAATGAGTATGAGAGCATCCTGAGATCTGAACATTGCTCCCTAAAAAGAAAAATTATGATCCTCTAAGGGAACACAGCAAGTACAAATCTCAAAATCAACTTAAATCAGAGGATGCTAAAAGATGGACAACAAAAGAGACTGAGAATAAAGGAGGTTTTGGGTTTTTTTTCCTTTTAATATCATAATCCTTATGAAGCATACTGGAGGAAGGAAAAAGTTATTTGAACTTTGGTGACATTGATCTGAGAAGCCTTGCAGCATAAAAGGAGGTATAACATCAGGAATTAAGATTTAAAATAAGCAAAGTATGAGAAGAGAGATAATATCTTCATTCTACTGAAAGACTGTGATCTCTTTCTGCATTAAACAGTCCAGAATCTGGTGGTTTTCAGGAGCCAAAACCTGGATGAATAATGAGCTTCTAGAGAAGACTGGGGATATATTATGCTTATATTTGCATCAGGACAGAACAAAAGGCAAGATGTTGTTTATTTCTCTCATCTCTATGAACTACAGCAGAAGTTACATTTATTAAGAGCTGTTTTCTCAGTTCAATACCAGATCTGAGCATTATATTAATTTATGTGATAAAGTAATGCCTGTAGAACAGTATCTGATCTTCAGCTTAGAGTTTATGAAACATCCTCTAGTACAGCTCTCTTTATTCACACCAGCAGACTTGGAATGAATAAAATTAGGACTCCAATTAAAATTTTGTAAAGGTTGCACAATTTTCTGTTAACAAGATCATTTGTTGAGTATTTTTCCCACATCTAATGCAGCATTCTCCAATTTTTTCCCCCCTACTTTTCCTCAGGGAAAGTGCAGCAATCTATCAGGAACAAACAGCTTGTGTTTAAAGAATACTGAAATGTTTATCGGTCATTTTACAAAGGGCATAATCAATATTTATTCCAGTCACAATTAATATTCTGCAAACACAGGGCACATCATGTCCTTCTGAATCCAAGCAGACTTTCTTTGTGCTGATAGAATTTTATAAACTGTTAGTTTAGCTGGCTAATTATAAAAGTAACAAATCAAGCTATGGATATGAACTGGTTTCCTGGTAAAACAAACTTAGATGTTAGCTAGGAGACAGCAACAACAGTGAATATATCCAGCAATAATTAACCAGTTAAGTAAAGAAACTGTCTTTCTAGAGTCAAAAAACGCCAAACAAACCAAACCAACACCTTCAGTGGAAGAATCTCTAAAAGTCAGTGTTTGGATTTCAGGAAGAATAGGAATTTTTTTATTAAAGGGAACATTTCACAAAAAACGTGGCAGCTTTGACAACAGAATGTTTTTCATTTGTATTTCACTGACCTCAGATAATGAAATTCTATTAATAAAGCAGTTTACAGAACACATTTGGACCCCATCACTAATATTAAATTAATCACAAAATGAAATTATTTAGCCACAAAACAGTTTTGTCTTGGGTGAGGCAGACTGTGATTCTGATCTCATTTACAATGGTTTTACATCAGTGTAATTTGATTTCACTGAAGTTTATGCTGTATAAAAGAGGAGAGAACATGGCTCATATTTTCTGAGTGGTCATAAATTGCACACAATTGCAAAAAGAGGAATTTCTACTCCGGGAAGAAATCCATGCAAATGTATTTTGCTAAAAATTTGGCAGCCTTTTTGGAGTGTGCTATTTATATTTTTTTTATAAGCTTAGCTCCAACCAGAAAAGATGCTATATTTCCAGTGCAAATGACCACAACTCAGGAGATTCAGTTTTGCTAAAAATGCTTAGGAAAAAATGGAAAAAATAATCTAGATAATTTCTGAAAGAGGAACATTTAAATTGGATAGTGTTAACTGAGGTATTTGTATTTGTTCAGTCCAGAGTTACTGAGATACTTATCAATAGTGAGGATAGAAAAGCAAGATGGAAGAGCATTCCCAGGCTGTTGCAGACCATCTTAAGTGGTTGGGACCAGCTGAAACCAAGTTATTTGCACAAGACAGAAAATAATGTTCATGCTGTCTGTACTGAATTGCCCCTCAAAGGTGTGGCCCAGTTCATCTAGCTCTAGCCATGTTTTAGCCAATTTTTGTTCCAGGAGGCTTTTTCTATTTTACTTTCTAAGCAGAAAACATGAAGTACTTCTGAGAAATCTCTATTGTGGCTCTCCTAGAAAAGCCTCCCAGCTACAGAACACCAAGGACTGCCTGGCTCCCTTGCAGTGAGGGCTACAAAGGCATCCAAAAGAGCACAGCCTTATCTTCTCCCTTCTCCTCTCTTGGGGAGCAGGAGTTTCCTCTTGAGGGCTTGTCACCTAAGGGATGTGCTTCTGCAGACACCTCTGAGTGATGCAGCAGGGTACCCTCTGATCTGTCAGGCCTGTGTATGTGCTACATTCAGGGGCATCTGGCTTAAATTTTAGGAGTGGGGGGAATGAATGAAAAGAAGAAGAAAAAAGAGAAAATAATGTTTTGAACAGAAAGGAAAAAATCAGTATTTTCTGGAAATTGTTTTCTTCTGTAAGGGGACAAGAGCTGCTGCATGTGAATGTAGCCTGGCTGTGCTTCTTCCTTTGGGAGCACTGCACAGGAAATCGCTGTCTCCCCTCTATGCCCACACCCCCTGTCAGCTCCACGGCTCAGTGCCTGTCCATCCACCACCACAGATGATGCAGAGAAGAAAAGGCTTTAAGGTCACTGCAGTTAATGCAGCTAACCTCTTTCCAATATCTCCACCTGACTGCATTAAGAAATTCAGCTTTTCACTCCCTTACCTGCCCAAACACACCTTCCCCCCCCCGCCCCGCACTTGAAGCATCAGCTGGGTAGGATTGGCACGTGGATTTCCCTTTCCCTGCCAGCACCTTACTCACCACTGTGAGTTTCTCTGTTTCTCCCCAGGAGTCAGCCTCAAATTCTCTCCTGGTTCTGACCTGCAGTGTCCCATGAGCAGATTTATGTCCCTAACAGAGGATAAATCCTCCAGCACCCCCGATGTGTGAAACATTTTGGGTTGGTTTTCAGTCTGAGTGACCTTCTAAAGAACTGTGGAAAGACGTAGCTCCTGCCATTGTCTGGCACACACAAGAACTTCTGTCATCCATGGATTGCTTATCCACATGGTAAATATTTCCTGAACTAGCAAATTCATTACAAATGAAGTGTCAGGCAACAATAGAAAGCAGAAAGGAGTTTTCTGTTTAAACTTGAATTGATCTAGACTTAGAACACTGCCTCAGTGAAAGCCTTCAGATGTGACTCAGACCAACAATGGACATTGCAGAAGAGTTTCCTTTTGTAACCAGGAAACCACAAAGACAACTGTTCTTCAGTTTATTATCCTTCAGTTTATAAATCACCTTTTTTTTTTGGATAGACTGGAACAGCAGTTTTTGGGGAGAAAGGGACTCTAGTAAGCAATTTAGGGCTCCAGCCTGGCAACCAACATTTTAATTTCTTCATTAATTTAATTTTTAAATAATCAATTTTACTTTCTGGGAGTTTGTGCTTACCAGTAATTTTCACTGTATTATCTCCATTTTTTAGAAATACTTAAAAACTCTAAGAATATTTGAAAGAAACTAATAGGGTATTATTTTTAAAATTACAGATGAACCAAAAAATATCCTTAGTGAAGCACAACAACTTACAGTATTCTCTTCTGCATAAAGGTAAAAAAGTGAGAGAGAAAATGAAAGGAAATTTGTCTGAAGAGGAAAATAATTTTTAACAGCTATTCAGTTGGAGGAATAACCTACAAATCCTTAGTGTGGAAAGGGTCTTGGGGGATATGAGATACCAAATTGTACCAGAGCCTGTTGTGTGCTACAAAATAGCTCTGGCTCATGGGTTTGTGCTTTGCAGATGCAAGGATGAGTGGCCAAAACCAAAAGGGTAAGGCTTAGGGGTGAACTAAGGGCAGCTGTCCCATACCTGAAGGAGCCTACAAAAAACAGAGAGAGGGACTTTTTACAAGGCTCTGGAGTGACAGATTTCAAACTGAAATGACTTGGTTTAGACTAGATGTTGGAAAGAAATTCTTTACTGTAAGGGTGGTGAGGCCCTGGCACAGGTTGCCCAGGGAGGTTGTGGCTGTTCCATCCCTGGAACTGTTCAAAGCCAGGTTGGATGGGGCTCTGAGCAGCCTGGGATGCTGGAAGGTGTCCCTTCACATGGGTTTGGAGGGTTGGAACTGGGTGATTTTTAAGGTCCCTTCCAAGCCAAGCCATTCTCTGATCTGTGCTCCTCTGTTGCTGCTCTGCCTCGGGCATATGGAAACCTGACCCTGTTCCTTGGTCCTGTGTTCCCAGAAATGTGGTAAATGTGGGAAAAAGAGAATTCAGGAATAGACACAGAAAAACTTGAAGCAAACAACTTACCATTAAAAAAAAGTGAGAAGAAACTGAGAAATGAAATAATTTGGCAGTGAGATGCCTCGAGAGCAGGTGGTGGACATAAAAGATGGTGGCCTACAAATATTTGCTGGTTAAATTGAAGGGTAAATACTCTCATTCTACTGCATAAATATTTCTGGGAAAGGGCAAACAACTCCATGGAGTGACAAATATTCCAATTTATAAAGTAACATTTACCTTACAGATATCATAGGGTAAATATTTTTTGAGTGTAGATATTCCATGGAAAGATACTGCTCTGTGCTCTGCATAGAACAGTAGCTAGGACAAAATTCATTAAATAAAAGCCAACTATTTGTCAGGTAGAGCAGCAGCATGACATTGCAGAAATCTCATTATGAACCTCAACATATTATGGAGAATTTCCTACACAGTCCTCTCAAGGATATGTCAATTGACCTGGATTCTGTTTTGATAGAAAACCTAAACAAAAAGTCCCAGCAACACATAATAATTAGACATGGTAATAACAATTACATAATAATGTTATTTAGCTTTTATTAAGTCTATTTTGTATAAACTAAATTTATAAATATCTATTAAGCACAATTATTTTGTATATAAAAATATATGTATAATTATATATAAAATGCATTATGTACAAAAATTATTATTAAATATAAGGGCAACAAAATAGCAATTACATAAGTAATAACACATAATAATGATAGAAATAAATTTGCACTGTTAATTAACAAACAAGCCCCCTACTTTTTTAAAGTAAATTTATCAGCTGACAAAACTCAACCAGCAGCTTAATTTATGAGATCCTAATTTTCCTCCAGATTATCCTTCCTACCTCACTCCTACCAGAGTTAAATGCAGTAACTTTTACCTCTTGCCAAAGCATTCTTAATTCATCTCTAATACTCACCAATATTAATTTGTTTCTGTATCCCCCAAAAAACACATCCTCAACTGAAAGTAAATGGTGTTCTTCATCACTTGATGGCTGAGGTGGGAGAGCACCCTGGAGATCTCTTCCCCAAGACCCTTGCCCAGACTATCATTAACCATTGGTGGTGGCTCTGGCCTGTGTCCACCCAACTTTTAATGTTTCCAGGGAAGGAGACACCCTTACAGACTTTCTTTAAGTCAAGTGAAGCACCACTAAAGTCTCTAACACATGTTAATAATGGAAATTAATCACTGTGCCCCAACCAGTATAGCAATCGTGTCTTACTTGGACACCAGGGCTAAGCCCCAGTCTGATCTCAAACAGTGAGATTTCAGAATTAAGCCACAAGGAGAAACATCACCATTTACAATTTAGTAGTTTTATTGTCTGAAAACTAATTTTCTGAGGCTCTTGGATCAGATAGAGAAGCAGAGTTTTGGGTGTAGTCTGTATTGTCAAGATATGCGCTTGCTTTGCACACAGTGCTCTCAGGAATGAAATCCCAGCTGAGCACAAAACATTCTCTGGAGCCACTGAACAATGTGACACACCATCTTTACTACAAGATCCTTGCACCTCTCATCCCTCTTTCTTCTTGTCTTTCTTTCAAGATTACTCCAGCACACAGCCCTCTGTTATTTACAAATGTGCATGATGCTTTTCCATACAAAAAATTTCTTGCTGGAACCTTGGAAAGGAAAAGATTATATAGTTAATAATAATAATGATCAGTTATTTTCTCCTTCACTAGACACAGGACAAGGTTTACCATAATCTAACAAGCTTCTTTCTTAGTTTTCTCCTGCAGGTAAATTTACAGGCAAGGAGTTACATGCTGTTTTATCTGTACTGCTTATTTTGCTTCCTAGACTACCTCTCCATTCCCAGCTAGCTCTTCCAGTTTACCCAACGGCAAAACTTTCAGATTCTTTCCTGAGATTCTACTGTTTCAGCATCTCTCATATTCTCAAAAGCATTCCTTCCTTATTAAGTATGGCTAATGCTAACTGAGTCCTGAAAATGCAGCCACACTTTGTTCTTCTGGCGTGTCGCTGTCAATGGAAGCTACATCTCGTCAGCACCTCCAGCAGCTCGTACAGCTCCTTCTGCTGACTGCACAGCCTGCTGTTTGCAGGCTGTGGTGCAGTGGTCTCTTTGCCAGGGCACTCAGAGCAGTGCCATTCTGTGTGTTTTCCTTTCACCCTTGCCCTCTCAGTGTTCAGCTCTCCTGTTTCGGGAGCCATCGCTTGGACCATGGTGTGCCATGGGAGTTTTCTGCTCAACAAAGTGCAGCTGTCTGACCCCATGCTTAGCTCAGCAAAAGCAGCAAGCTGAGGAGATCTCCCCAGAGGTAAAGAGTAATCTCTGAAAACTGGGAGGTGGATGCCTACCATCAAGTTAGACTCAGAAAAGGATTTGAGACTGTGTTTTAGTGGAAAACAATCCAGGCTGGGCAAAGTAGAGGGACTTGGGGAATCATATAGGTGTCTTTCATCTCTGTGATTCAATTATGCTATGACTAATCTCACCTTGCTTTAATCTCTCCTGTAACCTGTTCCATGTACTTATTGTCCTTTCAGTAATGCAGTTATCTAAGAATTAATGGCCATCTCATTCATACTAAATACTGCAGTGGGATAAACTGTATTATTTCTGAATCACCTGAAATAATGGATTGTAAAGTCTAGGCCTGAATATCTTCAGTCTTTGTAAGTTCTGCCTCTTAATTCCATTTGCCCTATTTTCAATTCAATCACCAGTGTGTGAACAGGGGTGCTAGAGGGTAGAAAGAAATGAAAATGGAGTACAAGACAGAGATTAAGGAAATATAACAATGTTTTTGAACCATGTGAACAGAGAATTAAAAGTGAAACAGGTAAGGGAAAGTTAAATAAGGGTGAAGAAAAAAAATCCTCAACACTGAAGATATACTTGATGGATATTAACAGTGAGATGCAAAACTTTCATTTAAATATCTTTACATCAAGTCTATGATATGGATGTATTGACTAAAACTCATTTAGATTTCATTCCTATAGGGCTCAGAAAATTTGCTGGTGACTTTCTAATGCTGGAGAGTTGTTACACACACATCACAAACCCCACCATCACCACCATAATTGGTGGCCCTATTGACAAGCTTTAAAGAGATGCCAAGTTATGAATAGTTGTGGAGACTCAGCTGCCCCACATGAAAATCCTTAATGCATTTCATGATGTATAATTATGCTAGAGAGGTGCCAGGGAATTGTTATCCATGCCAAGTTAGATGCCAGCCAAAGCTACAGACCTTGAAAAAAGGGTCAGATCAGACAACCTTATAAATGCTGCACAGGAGGTGGATGAAGCCAAAAATACTGTGGGATGAAGCAAGTTCTTTGAAGGAAAATTCTCATCCAGAGACCTATTCCTGCAATATTTTACCTTTCTCTGCTGATTAAAGATCTCACTGTATTCCCCTGGTATTTCATAGCTTGAAAAAAACACCCATGGAGTGTGATTCAGATAAGTTAAAGCAAACCAATGAGGAAAAAAAAATCAGGATTAAAGCCCCAGAAGGAGAAAGGAACAAAACCTTCCCAACACATATGATGACAAATGACTGTACAACAGACACGAGCAATGTAAAAAAATGCTGATCAACCACTAAACACACCAAAAAGATTAAAAGAAGTTAACGACAGCAGAAATGGTGGCAGAAAGAGGACAGAGGTAGGGAGAATTACAGATTGGTATCATGGAAAAGGAGAATGGCAAGGAGGGAAAATGGAAGCAAATGAAACTGAGATATTTAGATACAGCAGTTCAATTATTTCAAAGCATTGCCGTGTACCCTTCCTGGCCAGACTATACAAATGAAGTGCTTGCTGCTGCACCTCTTGTTGCTATGCTGTTTCTACTTCAGTGTGAAAATATTATGGAAATCTCTCTCCTACTACTTCACAGGGATTGCACATACTATCACTTGTTTTGCTTAATTGCTAATTGCTCTCAGAATGTTAATGGATAAGTAATGTGCGTAGGAGAGCCCGTTTTGCAGATTAGATTTCTTAATGGACTTTCTGGAAGCATGAGAAGTAATTAATCTCCCCAGTAACGCACTGTCACCTGCTGCTGTGGGTTTCCAAATGTCCTTTTCCAACACAGCACTTCTTGTTTGTGTGGTGTGGTGGCCATTTGCCCTCTGAAAAGTGTGGAGGTGATGGGGTTGGGAGATGTGTAACTCCTCTTGTTGTTGCTTCTGCAGAAGAGAGATCCACAATCCCACACAAAGTACACATATTTTCCTCTATAGGTTGCACAGCTCTTATCTCTTATAGCTCTTAGATCTCTAATAGCTCTTATCTCATCCATCACAATTTTTTCTGGTGACTTCAGAGCTGAAATTAAAAGCTCTTTCCTCTCCATTGTGTGACAGTTCTGTCTCTACTGCCACATAATGCCTGAAGTGCTCACCCAAGAGAATCCAGAGACCCTTCATTTGGCCCCTAAATAAACAAAAACCTGTGTGATCAGCTGCTGAACTCAGTAGGAGTGTGCAAAAAAACAACCCAGTATTTCAGGCTTAGTGCACGATGTAAGTTGGAAAACTCCTGTGCTACAGAGATACTTGGAATTCCTTTAATAAGTTTAAAAATAATGCCATGGTTCCTTCTGATCTTTTCCTGATCTTTGGCTTGTGACACTGAAAAATCCCTTCAGTGCTACTATAGGTGTAGCACTTGTGGAGTTGGAGGCATCTGGAAATTCTCTGAATTGACTGCATGCCACCTAAGTATATTAAACTTCTGTTTTTCCTTTTAACCAGGAACATGTTGGCAAATCTGTGATTTTAGGTGGGAGAGAAGACATGTGGAGCGATATAGAGTTATGAATACTGAGCCAATGTTGTTCTGGGCTGTTTGAAAAGCAAGGCAAATTTTAAATTTCATTTTTACAATACCATCCAGCTGAAGTAGACTTTTGTCTTTTACTACTCAAAATAGGGGAAAAAATGGTTTTGACATATGTTGACATATGGAGTTAGGAAAACAGGGAAAAGGACTTCCAAAATAGAACACAATCCTAGATATCACACACTTTCTAGTGTGTGCTGCAATGACAGTTAATACTGAGAAATAAGCTGAGCCAAGAGGCCAAAATGAATGTGATTTAGGGTAACAGCTAAATACGAAAAAACCCAACTTGCTGAAGTAGTTATTCTGTTTTCCTACAGAGGCTGAGAGCCCTGTAATGATGCTGTCTCTGTACATTTGCCCTCGTACACTTTTGGATACATCCAGCCTAAAAATAGCTTTTGGAAAATGATCAAATTTGTTGTGAAAGGGCACAGGCCTTAGGGATGGCTCATGAAACACTGGAGAACATCACGGATTTTAGGAGGTGAAGCAGAGGAGGGAGATCCTCCCTACCTCATGCACAGGAGCAGCTGCAGCAGCAGCAATTCATGCCTAGATGGACAAAACCAAATCTGCATCTGAGCTAGGTGTGTGTCTTCCTATGGGGAATCTCATAAATGTCTCCCTGGGACAACCAAAGAGAGCCTGTAATCTATGGAAATGTTTGCTGAGGATCCAAGCTGGCTTCAGAATGGATTATAGGGGAAAAACATCCTTTTGTCTCTGCCATTGTTTAGATTTGAGAGCAAGGTCTTGACATCTGCTATTTCAAAATTACTTCATACATAATGAGCTAATTAATAAACAAGAGCCATTCATAAAATTAGATTTATTTTCTTAACAGGTCTGCAGAAAAAAAATTTAAAAATAGACTTATTTTTAGTTCTCATCTTAATTTTGTCTATTTGGAAAAATATGTGCTGACAGCTGTTGACAAGGGTAGACCTGTTGGGTTTTAATGTTTATTGATATGAAGCCACCTACTGATGTGCTGGTTTCCTTAATGTAGAGGACAGGAAAGTTCCTTGCCATCTCTCTAAAAATCATTGGTTTGGGCAGTCTAAGATAAGCAAACTTTCAGCAGGGACACATTTAGAGACGTTTTCTTGATCAGGAAAAGGGAGGGAGCTTGAAAATGTGTGGGTTTTGTGGAAAAATAAATGTTCACATCTGATTTATGGTAAATTCTAGTGAGGAAACCTGTGGCCTGGGAGGGAACCTACTGCCTGGGGGCTGAGTATACTTCAGTCTTTTCTCTTAAGAGAAGATCCTGGCAACAGATGGACTTTGTGAGAGATCCTGCACAACTGATTCATGCTCAGCAGTGCTCTGTCCCCTGCAGGTGCAGACCTGGTGTGATGGCTGGGATACCATCTCTGATGGTGCTGCTGGCACTTGAATATGGGCTCTGTGGAAGGAGCAAGCTCTTTTGCTCTTTAGCCTTGGAGTGATCTCATGAAAACACCAATAGACCTCTTCAAGGATCAAGTGTTTTGCTTAATTCCCATCGTGTGCTGCTTGTTTTGAACAGACTTTTGCTCTCTGCAGCCTCTAGAGACAGCGAGAAGCCCTCTACTGCCTTTTTGTGCAAAAGAACAGCATGTACACAAATCTCACACATATATCATCCCAAAATGTTATCAATGTGCTGCATTAGGAGTGTGTTCATGTTCCAGCAGCAGTGCTAGTCACGTGCACAGCTGCTCCCTTTTTGGGAGCATGCCACTAGATCTTGGTGAATATTGCTGAACTTGTCTGAGGTCAGTGGTCACAATCAGTTCTGTCTAATATTGAGTAAACATCAGTAGTGGTTTTCTTTGGGTGTGTTCTTTGTGACTGAGCCTAATGGCCTGGTTGGGCTCAGTAATCTTAGATGTCTTTTCCAACATTAATAATTCTATGACAAATGTTTCTTCCAGAGAAATTGGCATCTTATCCATTCTCCCAACACTGGAGTTGTTTACCAGTCCCAATCTTTCCCAAAGTGCAAATATTTTTCTTTGTCAGAGTAATGAAACAAACCAAGAAACTAGGGAAGAAATAGTTTATAACCTGTTCCCCAGTCTACTTCACACAGACCCCACACTGGCACAACTGAGCTGTACAAAGCTTGGGATGAGCATCTAGGGATTATTTAACCTAGCAAACCCAAATATATATATATATATCACTGTGGATGTGGGATAATTTCACTGCCCTGAGAGTAAAAACTAACTTGAGCATCTTGTGATAGTTAATGCTGGGGACAAAGTAGTTTCTCCTATCTTCTGTCAGCTTGTACAAGGCTAGGTGTGATGCCAGATAGGGCACATCTCATCTCTGGGGGTTTTTTAACCTATTTACAACAGGGATAATGTATACACATCTCTAGGCACTTTTTGTTAATGATTTTGCAGCCCAAATGCACTGTAGAATTGTTAAATAAGTACATTTCCCCAGAGATTCTGAAATGACCAAAAAGATGTGTAACAAAATATTAACACATCCTCTGTATGGAGAATTACACTGCTCAAGGGACCTGGCAAGAGGCTTTTCAAGCCAGCTGGTTCACAACACAAGCTGATGGATTAGCCCTCAGACAATGCATGTGGATGACTTGGCTCTGGGTGAGTGATGGGGAACAAGATGTTGAATGAGGCTGTTGAAATTCCCACCAGAGCTGAAATGCTCTTGCAGTGTGGAAGAGAAATGGGAAAGGTTAAGCCAGTGTTTCAGTCTCAGACCATAGGTAGTAATAGTCAAGAAAAAGACAAAAAAAGCAACCTTTATTTTTGATGAGAATTTGTTCTTAAGCAGCCTTCTGTTAACTTGGACAGAAGTTGTTAAATGTGAAGTTGTAGTGTTGCCATTGGAGTACTCTGCTCTTCATAGATCTGGAAGAAGAGAGTGATGTGAATGCATGAAAACAAGATGAAAGCAGTGGATCTCCCTCAAGGTTTGCATACCTGATGGCTCGACTGACCTGCTAAAAGTCCAAATTTTGAGAATAGAGAGCATATCTTGGATAACTTTTAGCCTTCTGAGAGTTAATTCTTCCTAAGAAAACAGCATTTATTTAACCAAAGATAGGCCAAAACAATTCTCATTGGATGTAGAATATGCTTTATGGCATTCTGCTCTGTTTGTCTCACCATCTATCTCAGCAGAGATAAAGATGCTGGATTTGGAGCTATGATAGATAGTTAATTACTATGGAAGAGGGCATGGAAACTTACACTTTGAGTGAATAAAAACCATCTAACTTCCAAAAGTTTTTGTGTTAGAACAATGCAGACATGAAAAACAACACTTTTCAGAGTTAAAATACGTTTTCACAGAAAACAAGTATTTTCTTGAAATTAAAACAGTGGAACTATTGAAGTAAAAGGACACAAAGATCCCAGCTTAGCCTCAGCTCTGGGTTTAGGATAGTTTCTGTTGTTGTAAAGTTGAGGAAAAAGCAAAAATGGTTCATAAAATAATTGTTTTGGGCGTGGTAAAGACGATCCAGCAAAGCCAGTAAGCCCTGGGTTCACTGGAGGGAAAAACATTATATTCCTTTGTCTTTGAAAGGAAACAAACCAGTGAAATACATACATAAAATGGAATCACTGTCCATTTCCTGTGAGGCAGAGTCACTCTCAGAAAGGTATCTCACACATTCAGAGCAGTAAAGCAGGGTATGGCAGCAAGGCTATGTCCTTGTTTTGCCACAGGAACGCAGTTTCACATGTCAAATACACTATGGGAAATATCAAACCTTTATGATGGCACACAAGGACACTGAACCCTTTGCAGGTAGCTCTTCATGTGCAGAAAAGCTCTTCATGTGCACTCACTCAGGAGAGGAGTGGATAAAGAGGAATATACAAATATTTGATTAAAGAACACCCCTGTCCAGATGCCTTTGAAATGAAGGCTGCGATCGGCAAAGGTGCAAAATAAAATCCTGTAAAAAAGGAATTGAGAGAGCACTGGGTGATAGCATAGCCTGTTCTTCACCCCTAAACCCAAAGTACTGCTAGATGGGCTGTTATTTAAAGGCCACAGGATTATGAATACTGAGATGTTGCAGAAAGCTTTATTAAAAGGACATCTGGAGGTCAGGGAAGTACTGAAAGATCTCTGAACAGAGAAGGATATTTGATATTGTCACCTTAGGAAGCATCATCAAGAAAGCTCTAAGGATCCATTGCATGTGCCAGGAGTCAAGAATCAAACAGAAGGATCAAGGTTAGTGGCTGTGGGTGAGAGAAAGCTGACTGAAGTGAAATAGGCCTAGAGCTGTGGAGATAGATAGCTATAGAAATCCCACAGGGCTGAGCTGGAGTGCTTCTGTATATTGAGAGGTATTGAGAAGTAATTGTGGTTTCATAAATGCTATACACTCTTACAAGTACTTAAAACTGAGTCCCATTTTAAGATCCAAAATGTCAACTCAAATGTCTCCCAAGCAGCATTTACTTTCTTTCCCTCTTGTAAGTTAACAGTTGGAAACATCTTCTGAGAATGTGTTTTCAGATGTCAGGTAGTCAAAGCTGCTAAACTGTACATAGATATATATTTTTAACTTTTTTTATATAAGAACTAATGAAAATAATTATTTTAAAGTACCTGCTCATGAGAATTAATCTGCTCATCAGCCTAATTGCAGGCAGACACTGTCTTTCCATCACAAAGATTTCAAAATGGTTCATTAGCTTCTCTAAAAGCATGAAATGGATCATCTTGTTAAGACTGATGTTGGTTAAAAAAGTTGATTTCTCTTGTGTGTGTTGGAATTCGCAGCCTATCTGGGCAACAAAAAATAGTTAATCAGTTAAGGACTTGTCTGGAAGACAATGAAAGAGAGGAAAAACTAGTATTTTCTGCAGATCCCAGATTTACAGCTTGACTGAAAGCTGAGATGGGGTTTAAACCAGGGTGGCAGTGACTATGAACATGTCAGCACTCACTTGAAGGGCAGTTCCTTTCTAAGTTGCACTAAATCTGATGTTTTCAGGCACAGAAAGGGGTGATTTGATTTTTCCCAGTACGTGAAGAAAATGTGAGGGGGGGGAACAAAAATAAGGAAGCTGTGCTGTTTTAGTATTTTCATAATGATCACAAAAACAGCCTTGAAGATATAGCACTATCATGGCATTTATCTTCTAGAAGGAAGTGTTTCATCCCTAATGGTAACTGTTGTTACCTAGCAGGAAGGATGTGGTCATTATTTTGTTCTATCAGCTCTCATCTTTCTCCCGTTTGCAGGGATTTAAACCCACTGTGGTCCTGCTGAATCCTTCAATCCACCCCTAGCTGGGGCTGCCTGTAGTCAGTGGATGTGATGGAGGGATTTTATCTTGGACCTGGCTGTGCATGCAAAACAAGGACTCTAACTAGGGAAGGACAAGGAGAGAGTGAAGGCTAGTGTAATATCTGAAGAAGAAATAAGAAGCACCTCAACTCCAATTCTCTTCTTTCTTACTTTATCTTTCCTAAGAGAACTTTACTGAATTCACTATTTGTTTTTTTTTTGTTTGTTTGGTTTGGGTTTTTTTCTGGTCTGAACCTCTGAGAAAGAAGAGTCAAGGTCATTGTTTCAAATTTATACTTTCAGACTCTAAATTTTGCCATGAGTATGGGATGCTATTTTATTATTTATTTTGGAGGATAATCCCTGATCATTGCAAACTCAGAATACAATATAGCTCACTTATGAGAAAGTGAGGTTAGTTTGGGGATTAAGTTTTCCCTATTGCACAGCTAAAGCCCACATACTTGATTCTGCTCCTTGGTTCTATCACCTAGACAGGCTGATATTTCTAAATCAAGCAGGCAGAACTGCCACTCAGGTTTACAATAAAGAAATGAAGATACTTCTCTTTCTGGTCTTATCTCCCTGCAGCTTCTTCCTGGCTTCTGGTCTGTTTAGATCCTATCTACTCCAGGGCAGCTCAACTGAAATTCACTTAGAAATACTCCAATTTACCTTCAGAAGGCAATCCTAGTGCCTATAGGAAAGACTGTGTGCTCTGTCACTGAAACCAAACTCGCCCCAATGTCAGGGTGTCCTGGGCTACTGGGGCCCATGGGGCACCTGGAGAAGCCTCCTGGGCTCTCTGCTGGGACTTTGTCAGCTTTTCACACCTGGGGCATCAGCAGCTCACACACTTAAGCAATGATGCACCAGCTTCTTCTCTCCCACCCTGACATGTCAAAGGCAAAATGTAGCTGACTGTGAATACTCTGGGAGTATTTGTAGCCAAATCCTGCCAGTTCTGCCTCTGGGCAGCAGCTCTTTACTCAAGTGATGAAATTCAAGATGTTCTCTGTCACTCTGTGGCACAAGTGAAGGCACAGGGCTTCAGCTTTATGTGGACAGCCCTGTGCAATATTTCCTGTGACAAAAATCCTGCTTTAAAGTCCTGGTAGCCTGGCATACCTGCACCCCTCCAGAGCCAGGGCCTGCTCCAGCCATCATGTTGATGGTGTAGCTCTCCCCCAAAACTCTGAAGTTGCCTGGGCTGTTAATACATTAACACTGGCTCTTTTTGGATAATCCATTTCTCCTGTCTCATCTGTCATGCCAGAATACAAAAAGCCTCTGAGCTGTGCATTCTGTGAAAATTATGAGGAAGAGAAAAAGCCCACAATACCATGTATCTTAGGTAGCTGGTTATTACCACTCTGACAACTATTCCCAGGTCTTTTTGCAATGTATGACTGCAGGATCATACAAGCCAGAAGGACTCACAGGCCTTTTCCTGAGCAGAAGAGTCTGTGCTTTCCCACTAGACTGGATTCATGCCTTCTTGTAGTGAGCTTGTGCTCCATCTCATGAAATACCCAGCCCTGAGGGCATTTGCTTTTAGGGAAGATCCCACCTCTGGCAGCCTTCACAGGACACACAGGGCTTCAGCCTCTTTCTGACCTCATCTCTGAGGGTACAGCACAGGTGCAATACAAACCCCTGCCTGATGTGCTCTATGATATATTCATTTTCTTTCTCTCCATGATGCATTGCTCCCAGTCAGAAAGAAAAAAAAAAAAGAGGTATCAAAGTGACTGAGAAAAAGCTTTTGTGGCCCTCTAAAGCCTCATCCTTTTTACTTCAAACTGCAGGTTCCATAATGACACCGCCATTTAATTCTGTGGAATTAATTAGCATTGGTGCTCCCAACTTGTGTTCCCTTAAGCCTTTTCTCCCTTTAATAAAACTAATTGCAGTTCCTGTCCCTGTTACCAATATCACAAGCTATTAACTGCAGCCATTACCTGCAGCTTACAGAAACCACGCTGGTTTGTTCTCTTCACCTGCAATCCGGGGAGGATGGACCCGGACAAATCACAACACTGAAGAGTTTTATAAAAATGTTGCAAGAAATTTGTCAAAATATCTGTTGATTTCAGCATAATTGCCTTTCCTGCCTCCCTCCCTCCAGCCACAAAGCTGCTCTGCAGCCTCTCACTTAAACTGCCAGGGCACCTTTGTGTATCAGTGGATTTTGCATCCTGCACTATAGGGTGGGGAAAAGTACAGCACAACAATTTTTGGTGGTTTTTTATCTGGCCAAGGAAGAGTACAGCTGGATCTTCTATCATGTGAACTTCAATGGCAAATGGCAGGAAGTACAAGGTCTTATAATGAAAAAATCTCAGGCTCAGGACAGTCTATAGAGTATTAATTTGCATGCTAGCAGGGGTTTGGAGCTGTGGAGGGTGATTTTGAGTTATTACTCTCATGTCAGGTTCGCTCCAAACACAGTGCCCTTGGTCTCATCTGCCTCTAGAGAGGGAAGGAAAACGGGGCCCAAGGCACCAGCAGGACTGTCAGTGGAGAAAGGGAGCATGGCCAGATTAAGAGTTGTTCACCCTGGACCTGAGGAGGGAATGAACACCCCAGGTGTCCTTCACAAGTGGCGTTCTTGCAGTGAGAGCCCTGCTCAGGAGAAAGGCAAAGCGCAGGGATCGTGGGCTCCATGTGGATCTGAGAGCCAGCCTCAGGGGAAAAATATTTAGAATGAACGATACTGAAGAGAAATCAGAATTATCAGTTTCACCTTGGGCATGGGGTCTTAATCCCTAGATCAGCTGCTGCAACATCCTTTGGAATACTTAATATGAAATCCAGCTCTGGTGATGTACATAATTGTCACTGAACGATGTCAAGTACCAGATCTTTAATGAGGTTGTTCTTGTGTTTTATGGGATGCAGAGCAGTAACCTACTTTCTCCTCTGATTAAGGAAAGAAAGTGGCTAATTTTCAGTGTTGCATCATTTATTAAAAATAATAAAAAATATGAAAAATCCCTTAGAAGCCTAATGTGGAAAATTAAAGAAGTCTGGATGAATAAACTTATCTCCAATTAACTTAAGCTGTGCAAATCCTTTAGATGAAACATTGAAATGTTTTTGAGACACTATTTGGTGAAGTCTAGTAACAGCATCAGATTTTTAAGAACAACCTGATTTTCATGTTACAGATGTGTCAGCATAAGTATGGATGCACTAATCATTCTGGTATAATTAACTGCCTTGTGAAATGTCTCATTAGCGTGGGGAGATACTGATGAATAATTTGTCATATTCTAATCATTCCTTTCTCACCCCTCCCTTTTTAAAAAAAAAACCCCAACATAATTATAAGCATTTAGGAAATAACTTGCATGGTGTTTAAAAATCCACCTCATCATTTCAATCCTTCCAACTTTTCTGAAGTGCTTAGTTTATGCAAAGTGCAGAGAATTAAGGTGGCTGTGGAAATAGCTGCTCCGTGATGTTGCAGCAGTGCACAAGGTGCATCTACCACGCACACCATGGCTCTGCTCCATGGGGATTGTGTTAAGGTGTCCCAAGAAATTGCACTCTTGCTTTGAATGCCTCTTCTACTTTTATTTGGTCCGAAAAATGCATTGGAATGGGGACAGGGAGCAAGCAAAAATGTGTAAATGTGTTCTCGGGCTTGATGATACAAAGGACGTCCCACAGGGAGGCATTTGCACCCACTCTGTAACAGCTTCACTAGAACAGCACTATTAAATTAACCAACTTCCCACCCTGCAGGGCTCTTACACACCCTGTGTGGTGCTGGACACAAGGAATTTACAACATTCATGCAGAAAAATTTGCTCCAGAAGAAGAGAGAGGTGTCCAGCACTCACACTGACCCTTGGGCAGGGTTGGGGAGGCGAGTAGGGACAGCTGAGTGTTTGGGGAAGGGCAGGTGTTTGCAGGTTGTCTGACTCTCAAGACATCTGGTAATGGTCAGCTCTGGGGGTGAAAATGTGGATCTCAGCATGTTGGAGCAGGAAATTTCCTCCAAGGGCAAACTGTCTTTAGTTCCATCTCCCAGAGAAGTGGATGAGCTGAGGATTTGCTCCTTGTAGTCACATTGCAAATGAAGCTTGTACTACTTTCTTTCTCTTTATTCTCCTTTTTGAAATAGAAAAGGAATGGCTAGCCCTAATGATTCAAAACAAAACTAATAACCCTCATATTCACTGTCCAAGAGCCAGAGACCTTTTATTTAAAGAGTAAAAAAAGAAAAAAGAGACTGGGGGATTTTTCATAATCTTACCTTAGGAACAGCAAGAGTGACTTCAGGGTATTCATCAGATCCATTTCTTTTTTTCCCTGAACTGACACTCATTTCTGTCACAATTTTCAGCCTCAAAGCTGTTCAACATGCTCCGCCAGTGTAAAATGTTTCTCCTAGAGTCTTAGAAGTCCAGTTCTCATTATTACCACCATGGCCCTACCCTTTAATTAGTCCAAAGAGGAAACCTTTTATTCCTGAATATCCCTTTTGTAAACCAGCTGAGCACAAAATTCAGAGAAATATATGGAAAATTGCTTTCTAGCTACATTTTTTTTTATCAGCCATACTCCAAATTTTGTATTCTGGCATTGACTGAGGGTTCTGAGGTGATAATAATTCAAATCAAATTTATGAAGCAGAGAGAATGCTTTCTGTGAACTTTGCCAGTCACTCAGTTGTTTCCTATTTTGTCATCCTTCCATACTTCTGTGTGTTTCTGTGAGGTTTTTTGATATGTCCCACATTTTCACAGTCAATCTGAAAATGCAGTAAATGAAAATTTAGTGGAATGGAAGAACAGCTGGTGAAGAGCAGAAAAGTTAAAAGCCTCACTCATCTATGAGTGAGTTTATGCACATATTTAATCTTTGTGAGGGAATTCAGTATTGTGAGGCAAAGCAGAGACCACGTGGGGGAAATGCCTCCCAGCACACACTCATCAGTCTCTCCCAGCCCTGAGCTCCAAATGGAATGGTTATGAAATCAGCTCCCCGAAATCATCCCTGTTTGCATTCAGCCTGTTGTGGCAGCCCATGCAGTGACAGAAGAAAGGCAATTTCTGTAATATATTCATGGCTCTTTAGACAGCCAGCACGGTCATGCTATTAAAAGAAAGAAGCAGGACCTAGGTGGGCTTCATTCTGAAGCTGAGCCACAGAATTTTAGTGTGACTTCAGTCTCTATATTTAACTTTAACCCACTGCAACTCATTTTCCTGTAATAAAATTGGAATAAACAGCGCTGCCCTTTTGAGCTTTCGAGGCTTATTTTTTTAGTGAGATTTATTGGGCTGGAAAATATCACAGTGATACATCCATTATCCTCCATACTTCTCTTCAAATCTGCAATATCTCACAAATCACCCATCTTAATGGCTGGAATGTTAAATGGTGTTCTTATTAATTGGTGTTTTTTTTTGTTGTTGTTGTTGTTTTTTGTTTGTTTGTTTGTTTTTATGAAGGTATACAGAATTGCTAAAGTAAAATACCCAAAAAAAATAAACAGGGGTTAATGCAATGGCTTTTATCCACCTCCCTCTCTCCTGTACTATTGTTTATTTTATATCAAAGCACTCTTGTTTCTGGCAGGGACTGTGGCAGCTTGCACAGCATCTAACTACATGTGGAGTTTATAATGTGATCAATGAAGTTCTGGAAAAGTTTGCACTGAATATTTTTCATCACATGAGATACCTAGGGTTCCCAGAAAGGAAAATATCCCTCTTTAATTTAAATAAATTCTGTTCCCAGAAGGGATAAATTTAAAGGTAGACTGGAGTGTTTTCTCAAAGGGGAAGGTGGTTGCTCTTCTGACCTTTTCTATTTCCCTTCTCCAAGAAGGAAAAGCTTTGAAGCTCAGAAGTGCACAGACCTGTTTGTGTTGGATGTCGTGGCCAGCAGAGCAGGGTGCTGCTCCTGACTGTGGCACCCTCCAGTTCTATTTGGGGCAGTGCAGCACTGTCAAACAGCACCTGTGTCCCTAGAAGTGAAATTTGGCTTTAAATGCAAGTGTCACACCCTATGAGGGACTGGCTGATGTAATGGAGCTGCGTTATGTGGCAGGCAGTTAAGATGATCTTTTCATGCAACTTCTGTCCTTAAATAATCAAGTAATTGATTTTTTTTCTAACCTTTGGGGATGCTTAGGTTGTTACTGTCATAAATAAATAGGGTATAAGTACTTTCTTGAAGTATCCTTATGAGTGAAGTGTGAGACTTTGCCAATACACTTGAGAATAAATGGCATCCTGGTTATCATTACTGCAATAATCTGTTTGCCCTGAGAATTTCATGATGGCTTTATTTATAGTTTCAACATAAATGCACATTCTCAGGCAGTAAGACAACCTTTAATAGAATAATAGCTGTGAAATATGCAGCTGAAGCCTACTGGAAACTTTGAATTCTGACTATTCAGTGCATATCTATACAGATGGAATTAAGTTTATTTTCCATTCTCTTTCGTGCTTTGATTTGCAGGCTGGAATTGTTTGTCATAGCAGTTGTGCCTATGTAGTTTATACCTATATCTATAGCTATTTCCCAGCTGGTTGCTGTGGAAACAAATGCCATATCAAAACTCAGGGGCTGCATTCCAGGTACAGCAGATGCAACACGTGATCCCTTGAGAAAGGCAGCGCTGCGAGAGGGATTTGTCTGGCAGGTGACTGATGTCTGGACCCTGTAGTTTGGCCCATTTGTGCCCACTACTAACAGAGAACAATGAATTCAAACCACTTTTACATGCTTTTTCTTTATTCCTCCTGTGGACAGGTATTGCTAGGACAGCTTTAAGGGTCCTTCCACTCTCTGCCATCATCTTATAGCCCCTGGGAGCTGATCTGACAAAGAGAGAGCTGCCTTTGGCATCACCTCAGCCCTGCTCCCCAGGGAGGTTTATCTGCATAGAAGGGATGATCAAGGAGTCAGTTTGACTCCTTCATTGTGCTGCAGGAGAGCTTCAAAGAGAACACAGAACAACTGG
Source organism: Notiomystis cincta (assembly GCA_013398075.1). NCBI lineage: Eukaryota > Metazoa > Chordata > Aves > Passeriformes > Notiomystidae > Notiomystis > Notiomystis cincta. The sequence goes on along the minus strand of VZRX01007293.1, from coordinate 132,542 downwards.
CTTTGGTTTTTCTGAGCTGAAAACCTGTCCCTTGCTTCTGCTGGGCACTATTCAGCTGGTGAGACTGTGATGTAGCAATTGCTTACCCCATTCAAGTGGGTCAACAGGAATTGTTATTAATTCAAATAGCATAACAAATTTGTCTAGTAACTCGAGGAAGAAAGAAAGAAATATTTGAAGGAAGCCTAGTCTTTCCTTCTGTTAAAAGCTCAGAATGAAATATACTGAATTGTCATTTCAAACTAATGATTGTTTCAAAGTACAGGTAAAAATGATAAAAGGACATTCGAGCGGAAAAAAACCCAAAGAAAAAAACCCCAATAAACCAATTAAAAAGCCCTAACACCCACCCCATGGCAAAAAACAAAAAAAACAAAAAAAAACAAAAAAAAAAAAAAAAAAAAAACAAAAAAAAAAAAAAAAAAAAAAAAAAAAAAAAAAAAAAAAAAAAAAAAAAAAAAAAAAAAAAAAAAAAAAAAAAAAAAAAAAAAAAAAAAAAAAAAAAAAAAAAAAAAAAAAAAAAAAAAAAAAAAAAAAAAAAAAAAAAAAAAAAAAAAAAAAAAAAAAAAAAAAAAAAAAAAAAAAAAAAAAAAAAAAAAAAAAAAAAAAAAAAAAAAAAAAAAAAAAAAAAAAAAAAAAAAAAAAAAAAAAAAAAAAAAAAAAAAAAAAAAAAAAAAAAAAAAAAAAAAAAAAAAAAAAAAAAAAAAAAAAAAAAAAAAAAAAAAAAAAAAAAAAAAAAAAAAAAAAAAAAAAAAAAAAAAAAAAAAAAAAAAAAAAAAAAAAAAAAAAAAAAAAAAAAAAAAAAAAAAAAAAAAAAAAAAAAAAAAAAAAAAAAAAAAAAAAAAAAAAAAAAAAAAAAAAAAAAAAAAAAAAAAAAAAAAAAAAAAAAAAAAAAAAAAAAAAAAAAAAAAAAAAAAAAAAAAAAAAACAAGCAATGTTTTGCTTGGGACACGCAGATACTTTTGAGATTACTTCAAATAATGTAATTTGACAGGTTTGATTCTGCCAATAAACTGAAAAAAAACCCTAAGGAGAGCTTTAGTTCTCCTGCTTCTTACTTGGTTTACTTAGTCCTGTGGCACGGTGATATTTTAAACACCTTTGACAATGTTGTGTAATAAAATCCTCCAACCAGCAATACTTTTTATTGCCTGTGTAGATTGCACTGAACCCCTTTCCCTGCATTTTCAGTCTTCCATTCCATAACTATCAGATCCTATACTTTTAATAATATATCCTATCCCTTGTTGGTTTCATCTTCTTTTTTCTTCTTTTTATTCTCCTTTTTTTTTTTTTTTT